>NDXB01003520.1:30126-73151 GCA_002631895.1 Agapornis roseicollis | reverse complement strand
GGGGAACGGGGGGGGGGGGGGGGCAGTTTTACCCATGCAAACAGGGCACAAGGTGCACCAGGATGCCCTGCGGGCTATGGGCATTCAGGGGCACGGAAACACAACACATTCAGCCTCATTAGTAGATATTAGGCAGAAGCTCTTCCCTGTGAGGGTGCTGAGGCGCTGGCACAGGGTGCCCAGAGAAGCTGTGGCTGCCCCATCCGTGGCAGTGTTCAAGGCCAGGTTGGACACAGGGGCTCAGAGCAAGCTGCTCCAGTGGAAGGTGTCCCTGCCCGTGGCAGGGGTTGGAACTGGGTGAGCTTTAACGTCCCTTCAACACAAACCAGGCTGTGACTACGAAATCGCGTGTGTAGCCGGTGACAGCCCGGCGGTGCCCGGTGGCGGCACGCTGCCATGCTGCCCGGCCTTGGCGCCGCGCTGCTGCCATGGCAACCGCCGTGGCCCGAGGTATCCCCAGCCTCCTCAGGGTACCGAATGGCTGCCAATCAGCCTCAGTGATTGGCTGTCCGCCGAAGGAACCGCCCACTCGCTGGCACTTTAGGCCAATCAGCAACCCTCCTCCTCGCGAAGGCGGAAGAAGTGTTAGTAAACAACAACTTCCCCCTCCCGCCTCCTCCGCCGTCCCTGCCTGGCCTCCCGCAGGAGCTCGGCTCCATCCTGCCTTCTGATTGGCGGGTAGTCCCCCACCCGGAGCGCGGGCAGCCAATGAGAAGCGGCGGCTCTTCGACGGTGGCCTCCTGACACCGCGGGGTGGGGCGGAAGCAGGAAGTGTGTGGAGGGTTCTCGGTGGCGGTGCCCGTACGATGGGTGCCGTGCTCGGGGTGTGCTCGCTGGCCAGCTGGGTGAGTAGGGCAGCGGGGCTGCCGCATCGCTTCCCCGGCGCATCCCCCGCCTTCCCGGGGACCGCCCCGGAGCCTCCGCCAGGGGCCCGGCTCCAGCCCGCTGCCGCTGACCCCGCCCGCGGCCTGTGGGTAGAGGCTCGTCCCGTCAGCGCCGGGAGCCTGTCGGAGCGGAGGGACAGAGGCTGTGTTTGTCTAACTCCTGCCCTAGGGCCGCAGGGCCCGCTTGACCAGGAGGCAGGCGACCGGGACTTGCCCTTTCGAGGCCGTGTGGGTGTCACGGGACGCTGCCGCCCCTTGCAGCCAGGCGGCGAGTGCGGGAACCGAGCGCGGGTGATCAGCTGGTTATTCACGGGTGTTTTCAGGCCGGACGTCAGGCAGAAGTGTGGATTAAACGGTTTATCTGCGCAGGGAGTGTTGTTTCTACATGCGGTTGGGGTGTTTTCCTGCCTCCGTGCGCGCGGAGCGCCCTCACTGTGCCTGTCTGTGCCCCGCAGATTCCCTGCCTGTGCAGCGGTGCCTCGTGTTTGCTGTGTAGATGTTGTCCCAACAGCAAGAATTCAACAGTGACGCGGCTTATCTATGCCTTCCTCTTGCTCCTCAGCACTACTCTTGCCTGCATTATGCTGGCACCAGGAATGGAAGAGCAGCTGAAAAAGGTACGGAGAGGAAGACACACAGATGTTTCTTGTCCCTTGAGATAACAGACTGTGTGTACTGAATGGCTTCTGCCTGGAAAAGCAAATTAAGTGAATGTACATTTTTAAGCACATGCCTGGTCTCTGAAACATGACCAGACCTGGAGATAGACACTTGTTTATCAGGGGTCTGGTGCTTTGGTTTCTTAATCTTCCTGAATGCTTTTAGTGGTGATACGGGGAAAGAAACAGGATGATAGGGTCTGTGCAGGCTGGCTGAACACAAGGTCTCTTGTTATCAGATCTCCCAGAAGACAGCTGAGTGAAAGCTGTAGCTCTGAGAGTGCTTAAAGAATGTAATTGCAAATGCAGATGTAAATTCACAACTGAATGTGTCTTTGCTCAGATACCTGGATTTTGTGACGAGGGGCTTCACACACACATACCGCACCTGGATGGCTTTGTCAGCTGTGATGTGTTTGTTGGCTACAGAGCTGTCTATCGAATCAGCTTTGCCATGGCAGTGTTCTTCTTTCTCCTCTCTTTGCTCATGATAGAAGTGAAAACAAGTAATGATCCAAGAGCCTCGATACACAATGGGTATGTGTGTGAGCCACTTGCCTGTTCTGACTTGTTTCCTCTCTGAAGTTTCGTTGCTGAACAGAGTCAAATGTTTATGTGTACATTGACAGCCTTGTTTCTTTTGAGCTGAATTGAGAGTAACACTTTTGTCTCCTGAAAAGCTTCCTATTTATATAACATATTCAATGTACTGATAATACTCTAAGGTTGGATCACCAAAAGCGAGATGCTCAGGGCGCTCCTCTGTATTTATACAGAGATGTTGGATTTCAGCTAGTTTCTGTTGCCATCTTTGTGCTGAATCTAGTGCTCACTGGGTCATTCCAACTCGGCAATGCTAGCACAAACTGGTTTCTGATTGGATGGCCCTTCTTTCTCCTCACGATCTTCTCTCTTAGATCTCCCTTTTCCCTTCTGCAAGCAGAACAGTGCAGTTAGCCTTTCTGCCTGTGAAGATGAGCTGATAACTCAGTGTTTGCTGGGGCAGGGGAACCTATTTCAGCAAAGCTTTCCTGCCAGTCGTTCCCCAGCCTGTCCTGTTGCATGGGGTTTTCCTGTCCCAAGTGTTTGTATGTAGGTGTTTGTATTTTCCTGTGCTGAACTCAGAGATTTCTATCAGTCCCTGTCTCCAATGTGTTGACAGCTGCTTCACCGTCTTCCCCTGACTGGTGAGCAACTTTATCTGTAATCCCACTGAACACAACTTTTTTTCTCTACATTTCTGTTAGACACCCCCCTATGTACAGCAAGCTGCTTACAGATCATGCAAAATACAACTGTTGTGTGCAGAGCAAGACCAGTATTTTCAACTTGTATCTTCTTTTAAAGGTTCTGGTTCTTCAAAATAGCTGCCATTGTGGCTATCATGGTTGGAGCATTTTACATTCCTGAAGGGCCATTCACAAGAGGTACAGTTAATACATCTTCACAGAATTCTGTTTAATAAACTCAAACTATTTCACGGACTTACAACTTATAGTTGCAATAATTGAAGTTACCTTGGAGAAGACACAGATTCCGCCCTACTTCTTGGTTCATCCAGTATTCTGGTGACCAACTGAAGTTGTTTTCAAGTGCATAGGTGTTGNTTTACATTCCTGAAGGGCCATTCACAAGAGGTACAGTTAATACATCTTCACAGAATTCTGTTTAATAAACTCAAACTATTTCACAGACTTACAACTTATAGTTGCAATAATTGAAGTTACCTTGGAGAAGACACAGATTCCGCCCTACTTCTTGGTTCATCCAGTATTCTGGTGACCAACTGAAGTTCTGACAATAAGGAATCTGNAAGAGGTACAGTTAATACATCTTCACAGAATTCTGTTTAATAAACTCAAACTATTTCACAGACTTACAACTTATAGTTGCAATAATTGAAGTTACCTTGGAGAAGACACAGATTCCGCCCTACTTCTTGGTTCATCCAGTATTCTGGTGACCAACTGAAGTTGTTTTCAAGTGCATAGGTGTTGGGTATTGATAGTTTAATCCATGACACAATCACTACTGGGCTGAGCCTTCTGGCACTAGTTAGATTAAAGGCTGCTCAGAACATTGAGCAGTGCTAAATACTTCTCTAGAGTCTTTGAAATATCCATGCAAGAAACTTTTACTGTTTGGCCACATCACAGGAACTTGAAGGGGTTGTTGACCCGCAAAGAAATGTGGCATGGTGGTACTATATACACAAAGATGTCTTGTGTAGATCTTGTGTTCATTCTGAAAACATGTTGGGCTAAACCTCCCCATGCTCAGCCTGACTAGCACAGGCTGCACTCTTGAATAGCTGGGACTGCTTATGTGCTTCAGCAGGATGGAGGCCAAAGCGATTAACAGCATCTGCATTTCTAAACACAGTTTCAGATTTTTTTCTTCATTTGTCTGCAATATAATTAGGAGCTTTTTAAATTTTATTATGTTTTTTAATTGAGGCAGCATGCAGGTGATGAAAGCTAACCCTGGTTTTCATGTTCCCTTTACTAGCTTGGTTTGTTATTGGTATCTGTGGAGCCGCTGCCTTCATTCTTATCCAGTTGGTGCTTCTTGTGGACTTTGCTCACTCCTGGAATGAGAGCTGGGTTGAGAGAATGGATGAGGGAAATCCTAAATGTTGGTATGCAGGTAGGCATCTTAAAAAGACTTGTTTCTGCTGGCCCCTGTTCGGCAGAGTATCACTTACTAGTTTGCAGACATACCTAGAATTATACTTTGCAGTCTCCTTGAATCACTCCTGTAAACATTTGAAATGAATAGCTGCAGCACTGCCTTTTTCTCATTAAATAAGATACAAAATATTTTAGGCTTGTGATTAGCAGATCCAACAGTTATAATAAACAACACTTGCCTAGTTTGCAGTGCGAGTGCAGAGCTGGTAGCCTGGATCTCTTCAACTCTAATTTTGCTTTGCTACCGCCCCTCCTGAGGTCCTCAAGAGCCCAGTTGTATCCATGACTGGCTGCAGTACAAGACGGAGTGTGCCTCAGTGCATACTCCCAAGCTGATTGCTAAATGACAAAGTGCTGATTGTTGTCACTCTTTGCTCATAGCTACAGTATATTGTAGCTTCTTGTAAAGAAATAGCAGAATGGAAATGAAAATGGGTAACCTCTAGCATAAAGGGGGGAATTCAGGGCTTCTGAATAGACTGTGAGACGCATGTAAAAAGCACTCTCGTTTTGACACCATGGCTTGACATCAGTTAAACCAATTAAACTGCCACTGAAAGGCAGGTCTTATTCTCCTGGTGGCAGTGTTGGCTTTCCTCTGAGCTGCACTGCTTCGTGAGCCAAAGCAGAAATCTAGCAGTACCCAACAAAAATGCATCCTGCTAGTATAGTTTTCTGAACCAGACTTCCACATGAGGGGTAGGGACTGTCTCATTACAGTGGCAGCTGGTCATTAAATCACCTTAGATGTACTGTTAAACTACGTGGGTATTGTAACAGTTGGTTTCTTTTTTTTTCCCCCTCCAGCTCTGCTGTCCTGTACAAGCCTGTTCTACGCCTTGTCTCTGGTTTTCATTGTTCTCTTCTATATTTTCTACACAAAGCCTGATGGCTGCACTGAGAACAAGTTCTTCATAAGCATTAATATGATCTTGTGCATTGCTGTCTCCATTGTTTCTGTCCTTCCAAAAGTACAGGTATTATTTTTCTTTGCTATTTTCTTCTGACATAGAAGGCAGGGAAGAAGGGTGTAATACCAATTCAATCAGATTTAAGAACTTTAAGATTAGGTTATCATCATAGCTATGCTAGCTAGGAACATTTGGGAAAAAGAAATGTAGCTCCAAGACCAAGGCATTATGAAGTGAATGTGTTCCCTGAAGATAGGCTATTTGGGCTAACATTGTTTTGGGCTGCGTTTCCATGTAGGGGACTGCTAGCGTGGTTTTAATGGTGAAGGTTCTGGCAGAACAGAGAAACCTGTTAGGGAAAAGCAAAACAAGTTGGGAATTTATTGGCTTAATATTGTGGCTTTGAAATTATGGGGAAGTGTGTTTAATGAGAGGAAGTTTGCATGATACTTGATTCTGAACTGGCAATGCTTAAACAAAACAAATGCTAGATTCCTGTCTGCAAAACTGTGGGGCAAGTTGGGATTAAGTCAATAAGAAACCATAATGGAGGCTTGGGCACAGAAGAACTGGGTTTGGTTTGCTATTCCTTCCATGTTTGGCTTGCATAAATTGTATTACTCTTAAGGGTTTTTTTCCCCAGTCTTTTGAACATGAAACAAAGCCCAATGCATATCTAAAAATAAAGATTCTCATGCTAATAACTATTGGCAGTAGGGTAAAACTGTCCAACTGTAGGTAAAGCTATTGCCCTTTTGACCTTGGCTTGCTATTTTGTCTTTGAACAGGAACATCAGCCTCACTCTGGCCTCCTCCAGTCCTCTGTTATCACACTCTACACCATGTATCTCACTTGGTCAGCCATGTCCAATGAGCCTGGTAAGCAACGGACTGAGCTGAGTAACATGCTTTGGTGTGAAAGCAGAAGCTGTTGAAGTGGCTCATAGTTAAGTCACTGTGTGGGGATTGCTGATCTGTCTGGATAACATCTAGTGAGGAAGTAAGGCATCAGATTGCCTCTTTCCAGAACTAAACTGGGGCATTTGATGGTAACAAAACCAGTGTCAGGGCATTCTCATTTTATTTATTACACCTTTGCCTAGCTCACAGGAAGGAAAAATATTCCATGCCATTGCTGCCTCTGGGGAACTAAAGAGATCAGCAGCTAAAGCGAATGACAAAATGCAAGCTTACCTGTCATCTTTGACAGCATTTAGCTGAGAAGAGTTTCTATCTCTCTAACTTGCCTTGAAAACCTTTTCAGAACGAAGCTGTAACCCAAGTTTGCTGAACATCATTACCCAGATAGCTACACCCACCATTGGTCCAGCAAATACCACTGTTGTACCTGCTACTCCAGCTCCGCCCAAGTCCCTACAGTGGTGGGATGCCCAGAGCATTGTTGGATTGATTATCTTTGTCCTTTGCCTCTTATATTCCAGGTGGGTTCTGCTCTGCTATCAAATGATAAGCCATTGGGATTTGCCTGACTTTTTCAGTTTGAATCAGGGTCTAGTGAAAAATGGACCTGTGTTTATTCATATCCAGCTGCTGTCTCAGGCCTGAGCCCAAATGTGGCTGCTTAAGCTGTGTTCTGTTTTGTGGGTGTGTTACAAGACCTGGACTAGGAGCACTGTTCAATGAGGTTAACAAAAGCTTGGATGAAAACAGATCTCTCTGAGGAGCTTCCTGTGTTTTCGGATGGATTTAAAAAACATTATTTGCTAGTCCCAGACACTCACTGTGATCTGGTGCTTGCTTTATTAGCAAACATGCCAGCCGGAAAAGGAGTTTTTAAGCATGTCTGCCTTTGGGTACATTGCAGCATTCGTACCTCAAGTAACAGCCAAGTGAACAAGCTTATGCTGTCTGGGAGTGACAGTGCCATTCTGGAGGAGACTGTGGGAACAGGCAGTGGGGCTGCAGAGGAAGGAGAAGTGCGCCGTGTCATGGACAATGAGAAGGATGGTGTTCAGTACAGCTACAGCTTCTTCCATCTGATGCTATTTCTTGCCTCTCTTTACATTATGATGACACTCACCAACTGGTACAGGTAAGAGCAAGACAGAAAGTGATGGGTTGTACGTACCAGGCACTTTTTCTAGTTGGATAGGAGACTCCTACCAAGCAGGTTAAAGTGCTGTCTGCATCAGACTTTTATCTTCTCAATTTTTTTGTTGCTGATTTAAGATATAAAAAGGCAAAATCAGCAGCTGCAGTCCTACTGGGCTGCTCACAGCTGCAAGAGCAGAAAGTGTGGTTACTATCCTTCAGATAGGCAAACGGCAGGTAAGAGACTTGTGATACTGGTTTAAAGCGGCCCTCCAGGAAGCTTATCAGAGTTCAGTGTAATGTTACTGGCTCATCACGCTGGGAAAGATGTGCAGGGACAGCCATGCATGCTACTTAGAGATATGGTTTCCTACATCTGTTTGGATGCTGCTGCAGCTTAAAACTACTTTCCCCAGGACTGTCTTATTACTGAAATTAACACATACACTTACAACCACCAGGAGTCTATTGCATAGCTCTCTCATATTTCATAGAATCACAGACTGGTTTGGGTTGGAAGGGACATTAAAGCTCACTCAGTTCCACCTCCCAGATACCCCCAGGGGATGCCTTCCACTAGCCCAGGTTGTTTCAAGTCCTGTCCAATGTGGCCTTGAACACTGCCAGGGATTGGGCAGCCACAGCTTCTCTGGGCAACCCATGCCAGTATCAATTTCTTCAGATTCTTATGAGAGGTAGTAAGGAATAATGGCAGGTGCCTTCTCTATTTATTAATTGTCTTTACTTTTTAGCCCTGATGCAGATTTTAAAACAATGACAAGTAAGTGGCCAGCCGTGTGGATGAAGATAACCTCCAGCTGGCTTTGTCTCGTCCTCTATCTCTGGACTCTAGTGGCTCCTCTTGTCCTCACTAATAGGGACTTCAGTTAAATGGCTGAAGCTTATGAAAGTGGGGATTTTTATGCTGAAGGCCAAAATGTTCATGTATTGCTTTAGTTATATGGGCTACGATACTGTTGCTTATGTTGGTATTAATATGCAGGTGGATAGAAAGTTATATATTGCCTAATGCTTGATGCAGGATCAAAATTAGTATCAGTTATCTATTTTAACCTTCAGTCATGGTTATCTTAGTACAGCATTTTTAAAATTCACTATAGCTCTGCTGTCAAAGCACAAAAAGTATCTGTTCTGTCCAGTAGCCACAACCTTTCTATTGAAGTGACATTTAGCTAAAATACAAAGTAATATATTTTAAAGAACAATTATATTCAGCATAATGCACTAATACGCCAATGCTTCAGTTCCTGGAAGTGTAAGCTAGGCTGCTTGATTTCTACATTCCACTGTAGAAGTTGATTGAAATTATACTTACCTTCTTGTGTTGTGGCAAAACCAACCCTTTATTCCTCACCCAAAGAACAGAACTTTGAGGTTAAAAAAATGTTAACTCTAATTCCTTTTAAGACCAAACTTGCCTTTTCTAAGAGGCAACTTCTATGGTAAGTTCTTTTTTAGTATCTTTGCCAAATATTGAGTGGTAAGTTTATGACTAGCTTAAACAACTTTGATTATGGTGGAAATAAGAGCTTCAAATTGATTGCATTTGTCTAATATGCTTATAAAAATAATGTATGTAAAATGATTATTATGGGCACTACGGCATTTGCACTGTAAACTTTGAATAAAGTGGACTAACTACTGACACTGTCCCAGCTTTGTTGAGCAGCATTACGAAGCAGCAGTTATCTCCAGTGCAAAATACTACGTAGAGTGATTAAAATGCTAATAGCTGCTGCAGTATCCACTTGGATGTGACTGGATGTTTTCACTGTGCAGCAAATAGTAAGTCATAATGTATTTCTTTTGAAACAAATGGCATCTTCCATGTGATTCTCAGTGTCCAAGCCTGTCGCTTGGACTTTGCTCAGGTATAGTTCTCAAGTTAAATTTAGTTCTGCAGTAGAAAGGAACACCTTTCTATATAATAAACCCATGGCAATTACAGTTGACTGCAACTGTGTGTTTAGTGTGGAACCAAGTATTGGTTGCTATTGGTTTCTATGATAAAATACCCCAACATGACATAAGACAAACACATTTAAAATATCAAATTAGCAGCTGTTACAATGTGTTTAATTACCCAGTCATGCATCAGAAAAGTACATGGGTTTGACCACTCCATTTTATAAAATGCAATAGAAAAATAAATTTTGTCAAAATAAGATGTACACTTAAACCACCCAACACCTCTAGGCCTACATACAACAGAAGGCAAAAGTATTAGTTTGAATAACACTATGATGAACTCATGCCAAAATGAGATTTAACAAAACCAATACTTCACCAAGTTCCTGAAAATACCTCAGGGTTTGTAACACCCATTTGCAAGAGTATAAATTCAAGTACTTTTATGTACAGAATGCAGCTACCTTTTGTCCCACTCAATGCCAAAAGCCATGGCTGCCCAGTGCAGTTCAAGTATCTTTCCTTATGAGTTGGATTTGGCAGGGATGGCTTATGGACTGATATAACCTCTGGGAACAAAGTTAGTTCAAGTGGAAAAAAGAACAGATCTGCTTTAGTGCTGTAAACAAAAAGAAACCAAAGCCCCCCAGCCTGTAATCTCCTATCTATTCTCTTAAACTGTGCATTTTCCAAATGCTGATATGAGACATTTTGGGAACAAACTGATTTCTTTGCTAGTAAGTGCTAAAGCTCAACATTCTCAGCTCAGTAGTCAGGCGCATATAAGACAGAGCTGTGCTTTCTGCAAGACAAGCCAAGCACTGGTTAGGAACCTAAAAAGGGGTTGGTGATAGAGCTCAATGACATTGCAACTCAGTGTCTGAATTTTAAAGCCAAGAAAGAGCAAATTAGAAGTAACAGTTAGATGCTTGATAAAGATAAGCCTGGCTTAGTTCAGGCATTCTGACATCAGCTGTTCAGCAGACGGCTTTAACAAAAGTTCTGGAGGCACAAGACCAGCTATTTTCAGCATTGATAATGTAGCCTTATCTATTATGTTTAAATAATATGCTATATTCTTAGTTTCTCTGTGAGCAGAGGAGAAAAGGGCAGGAAGAGATGGATCTAGTTCGCCTACTATTTAAGGCATGCAAGAGACTGTAAAAGCCTGAAAAAATGGTGTAGAAGTTCCTCAGCCATCTGCTGGCCACAGCTGGGTTGTTTTCTTTTTGAAGGACATTAAATTGAAACTTGAATATTCAACCTCCCTCTCTGGTAGTTCTATGAGGGGATCAGAATAGCTGTTCCTATAGGTTAGCTGTCAAAACCTGCAGCACAATTAAGGAAAGTGTATCAAATACCAGTCAAGCCTTCACCTCTAGGGAAAATGGGTCTTCCTGTTTTTGTTCTTAATGGTACGTAGTGGCTGGAATTAAGAGGCACTAAACACCGCTCTCTCTATGTTCTGGCAGTTGAACAGTGTGGGCAGCCACTTGCCTGTCTTAAGTCCTGGTGCTATGTGGTACTGTCTTGCTAGGGTGGCACAAAGAACTGAATTAACCTCTGCAAAACATGCAGCATGTTCTGGTCAGAGACGAGAAAATGACTAGCAGTACTCTGACCTTATTTTAAATGGCGATGTTGGGTTTTGTTTGGTTTTCCCCATACTAAAGGTAATAGTTGTCAAAAGAGGAGTAAGAATTGGCTTATAAAGTTAGCAAAAATCAGATGCTTTTTATCTCTTCCCACTTTTAACCTAAAACAATTCAAGTGACAAGTTCCCTGCTCCCACAAATTCTGACCGCCACACAGAAAAAAAGCTTCATGGTCTACCCCTTTTCAAAACCTGAACTCCTTTTATAATGCCTGGATGAAGAGTATGGCATTTGCTTGTCCCTGGTTCCAGAACCAGGTCTGCTGCCAGATTAGGAGGTCATTATAGTGGTAGGGGAGTCTCTTTTTGGCAGTGCAACTGTGCTGCAGGGAGACTGAGAGGAAGACAGACATTCAAAACAGAGATTGGCACTATGAAAAATGAATGTCTGAAATTCTTAAGATGCTTTAGTTTTCTGTTTACAGAAATGACCGGTACCTGTAATGACACTTGGCACTGAATAAAGATTTCAGCCATAGAAAGTGCTCTAGAGGTAAGTCTTCAATTAGAAGGGATGTTCTTTTTCACCAACTACTGAACTACTTTACCTTGACATAACAAGCTGTGCTTTCCTGGCCCTAGTGAGGTTTTCCATCCACACTATTACAGTGCAGAAAAACATGTGCAAAGAGTGTGCTAGGAGTTAAGTTCTAATTCAAGACCATTAAACAGACTGAACTTGAGTGGGAACAGCTTATTTAGACACCGGTATCTTAACCCTGATTTGACAGCAGAGGCTTAGTTCTGTCTCTAGACAAAGACCTAGAGGCACAGGCATACAAGCTACAGGTAAATAGTGCAGAGATGATTAAAGTTTAACTTCATACAGGAATGGGACAACCAAAGACAAAAGAGATCAACAAAGTTGAAAACGAAGTTGTAACATTCCACAAAAGAGCTGACAAGCACAGTGAACAAAATGATACAGTACCAGGAAATTTAAGAATGTGCTTTCAAACAGCCTGTCTGCATTTGGTTTTGCAGACTTAAACTCAAATCCTGCCCAAGGTAACAAGCTAAAGAAGCACCTTGCTGTCATACATAAGTATTGCCTTCTATACATCATATGCCAACTGCTACAAAGCATCCTTAAAATTCCATGTACAAGTTACTTACCCAACTCATCACAACCAGCTGAAGAAAAGAACAACTGACAATGTGGGAAGGTGGGTTACGTAGCTGTTTCTTATCTGGTATTGAACCTCATTATTTGAAGCTGTTACCTAATCAAAAGCCATAGTACTTGATCTGAAAAGCTTCCTGTTTTCTGAAAATGAAGATTGCTTCTGTTTATAATAGGCTTTGGCATAGATGTTGTACTATTTGATCCTCCAGGTATAGTTTTTCCTACTGTGAGGAAGTTTCAGAGATGATCTCCAGGCTGATATTCCTGGGTAAGAAAGTTTTGCTCTGTATTAATTTAAGTATTCATTGAGATATTTCA
The DNA here is from genome assembly GCA_002631895.1 of Agapornis roseicollis. Taxonomy (NCBI): domain Eukaryota; kingdom Metazoa; phylum Chordata; class Aves; order Psittaciformes; family Psittacidae; genus Agapornis; species Agapornis roseicollis. The sequence goes on along the minus strand of NDXB01003520.1, from coordinate 60,928 downwards.
GAAAGACCAACTCACAGTCTGAACCAAGTGATAAAGGACAGGTCAAATTAGACTTTTATGTTTTTAAGCAAACTTCATTGTCATTTTGCAGGGTTCAAAAGCAATTTTTTTGTCTTGGATTATTGGGTGTTTGCGAAAGGGGAAGGAAACAGATGATGACAGCTAGTAAATCATTGTCACTTTTCACCTGTGTGGGGAGGGGACAAGAAGCTCTCAAGCTTACCATCCTGTAGTATTAGGGTTTTTTTTCTTTATCAGTAGAAAGAATAGGCCAGTTTGCATCATTCACATGGAGGTTGATGAACCTTAATATTCTACATAACTGGTGCTCTTTGCCTTTATCCTCCCTGAACTTTGCCCTGCCCCCACTGTGCACTCTTCAGCTTCCTTTGGTTCTACAGTGTAAAGTGCCTTTGTGATCTGTCACTAAACTGCAGGTTTAGGGGTAAGGCAGAGTTCACAGCATCACCTATCAGAACAGATCTTAACTGTGCTGGAAACCTTCCCTTACTGGTTTTTTAGTAACAGTAATAGAGCTGAGGTTTCATGCCTCGCAGAGAATCATCACACTGCGTTTCATCAGCATCCCCAGTCCCTAGCATGTCATGGGGAGAGCTGTCATACGGGAGAACCAGCTCTGAGAAATCATGCTGAAAGTCCTCTTCAGAGGCCAGCAGCAGCTCATTCCATGCAGAGGTGTCCAGCTTCCCTGAAGTACCACCATACTCTTCAGGAAGGATCGCTGGAGGAATATTTTGATGAAGGGAATTCAGATCACAGCCATGAAGAAAAAACTGAAGAAAGCAGAAGACAGCTCTAATAGTGCATATGAAACATTTTCCAGCAAATTACTGAAACAGACAACTAACAAGCTTATTTTGAGTTAAAAAAGCCAAGTTTTAGAAGTGATGAAGCCCTTATCAGCAAGTGGCTGCATACAACAGCGGGCAGGTGCAGTTAGACATAATAGTGTTGAAATTCGAGTCTAGTGCAGGTTAATTCCCCCCAAGAGAGACCTAACAATTGCCAGTGTATGCCAGGGTTCCAAATTCAGCTTGTCACTAGCTTCCTTCCTGGGATTGGAAGTACTTACGGTTGTGGGGAAAAAAGCATCATCCTACATCCAGTCCAACAGAGAATATTCTTGCCATGCAGGACACTTCCATAAGGGGGAAGCGCAAGGCAGGGGCAGCACAGCTTTTCTGTGACACCGCCTCATAAACAAAGAGTTATTGCCAAAATAATGCAACCCTAGGGGTGAAATTAATGTTTTGGATACATACCACGTGTATTAAAGCTCCATATTAATACTATGCCAATATTAAATTCCTCAAAGCTTCTCTCTTGTGAAGAATTTTCCCAACAGGCATATTTTAGGAATTAAAGCAGAAAAGGCCAGTTCCATCAAGTAAGCGGCACCAACATATTTATAGCTTTTTCAGTATGTTTTACTGCAGTGGGCAAGCAAGGAACTTTCCAACATAGCATTAATGTTAAAATGACACAGATCCTTACCCGGTTGGCTAGCTTTTCCTTCAGAAAAGGCTTGATGATTGCAAAAATGCCTTTGAATATACGAGGTTCATTTATTATGTTAACAGCTTTTATTCGAATGGGGAATCCATCCTGAAGGGTAAAGAATAATGTTGTAATGCAGTATATAAGATATTTGCCATCTTCCTGGTTTTAAAACCTCCTGAGACTGACTGCCAGCACAACCCACTGGCTCCCAAACTTTCAGTTAGCAACATAAACCAATACAGCAACAGAAATGTACCTTGTAATAGAGAACAGTTTTAGGATGCGATCTGAGAGCATAAAGTCAAGAGACAAGAAAATCTTGCACTGAGAAATGTATTGCTGTCAGTAAATCCTGATTTCTTATCTTGTTCTTCATCTCCCCTGGCAAAGACACTTAGGTGATCACTGTATTCCCAACCCTGATAAGGGATGCAGTTAGGAAGTGATGACCCTGGCTTCTGAGGAGTGTGCCACACTCACACCCAGAGCAGGCTGATTCAGTGTGTCCCGCTACAAGATTTAGTACCCAAGGTACTCTAAAATGTTTTGCTACATCAGGAAGAAGTCTGGTACTGCTATTTTTCTGCCATTCCAACTGTTCTGTCATGCTAACTGCAAAGACAAAACAGGCTCTGCTGCCAACAGAACACAGTGTTTCTTCCACAAGACAGTTTAAAACGAGTTTGTTTTAGTTACAGAATTTCTGCTGGACAAATACAATTGCAGAAACATTTTTCTGAGGCAGAAGCTCATGATCAGCAATTAAGGTCTCATGCCACAGTGAAGTTTCCTTCCCTTGTAACCAGCTCTGCATATACAAAGCAAGCAGCCAGTGCTTGGAGTGAAAAGCAGGCAACATGCACTGCAGGAGTGTTTTTCTCCTTATGAAGGTCAGTAAATTAGCTCATCTTTACAAGATATGCAGCTCAGCAAGGTTGATGCAACATGTCTACCACCTATACCTTTATGTCCTTCATGATGTTCAGCTTTTGTTTAGAGAATAGCTTCCACTTACAACAGGACACCCATTATTCATTTGTACAAATTAAATACGGACTCAGACAGTTAAATGACACATTAGGATCATAATATAAAGGAGTTCTTATATAGGCATTCATAAACTCACGAGTTTCGTCTCCATAACCTTCCCTGATTCTCCCTATCCTTCCTTATCCCCCTCAGATACAGCAAAGATTGTAACGATCTCAGGCCAGAGTCAAAGAAATGAGGGAATTAACCCATTCAAGAGACGTTTTCCTCATCTCACTCCTCCAGGTAGTATGGCAGAACATCAAGTAAAATCAGCAGAGCTCTGTGCCATCCTTGCAGCCATTCTTGGACTTGCCTTTGCCCAATGGTCAGCTCCATCTCGCTGACAGGAACCATTTAAATAACAAGCCATTCCTTGGCATTTAGGCAAAACAGTGTCTTCTCTCTAGCTGTAAGTAAGTGCTCTCCCTCTTCCTTACCACAACCTAGCAGAACTGCTTTTTCCTGTTCCAACTCAAAGCTTATGTTTCTAATGGAAATTTAGTTTTAGGGATGTAGAAGTCAAAAAAGGGCAAGTGAGGTAAGCTGGCAAGGGTGTCAGAAACTGATTGGGCAGAGACAGTTTTAACTCTGCTAGTAAAAGCCAAGCTCCTTAAGTTGCTGGTGACAGTCAAGAACTCTAGACACAGAAGCAGTCATTTACAATGCACAACCTTATTTTCCCACCAATTCAGGTCTTACCTGAAGAATTCCAATCACTTTTTTGGCTACAAAAGGACCAAAATGAGACGCCTTAGATAAGCTGACTCCTTTGTAGTCTGCCAGGATTACAATTCCATTCACCTGGGTCTCTTCGGACTGAATGAGTTTTTCTAACGTTAAGTATATGGCACGAATGTTCTCAGTAATCGGATAATTACTGGGTGTCCATCTGTCTGAGGTTACAAGACATGGATGGTAAGTTGGAGAGTAAATATAAGCTAACAATACACATTCCAAAACCTGATTTTCCATTTTCCTGGACTCTTAACTATTTAGTCTTTAATAGCCACAGTCTTAGTTCAGAGCAGCCCTTCTTAAGCAAGAGATAAATGGCAACTCATGTTTACTTCAGGGAGCAAAGGCAACGGTTTTAAGAACCCCATTGTCCACCCAGCACAGCTTATTAGAAGCAGTTTCAGCTCAGAAAGGAAGCAGGTTAATGGAAAAGAGGAGAATGGATGAAGACAAATTTACAGCAAGCCTGGCAGCGGCCAAAGTACATGGAAAGCTCTGAATTGTTTACACAGGAGTCAAAGCCACAGACTCCTCTCTCCACTTCCTGACACATGAATGACAAGCTTCTAGTGGCAGGCCAGCAGTTTCAGTTTGAGTTACTACATTAATTTCTCTTGAATCACTTAATATTTCATCAACCCACCTCCCTGCATTTTCATTTTGACACAACTGCAGTTATTGCTGGCACAGGAAAAGGAACCAGTGTAACACTGGCTAATGACAAATGTGTCCCTTCACAAGTTAACTTTTCAAAGAGAACCTATGTACTCTAAGTAACCACTGTTCACAGCAGAGCAGGGAACACATTTTTGGGCCAAACACACCTTGAAGATGGAGAACAAAGATATTCATGCATTTTGGTACCTGGGCGGATGCAGACAATGTGGCGTCCCTCAGGGTCCAGCCGAGGCAGCACAGTGACAAAGCCTGACTCGAGGACAGGCTTTATTGCGGATGGCTTCAAGTTATTGAAGACCTCAGGCCAGCTCCTCCTGCAGGTGTGGTAGTTCACCAGAAGCTGAAGAGCTCGATCATAATCAAACTTCCTGGCTCTGAGGAACCTTAGCAAAAAAGCATCGTCCAGGCAGGTCCCCAGGGAGGGATAGTCTTTGCACACCATATCTCGGAGCGCCTGCACATCACGGAGCCTCCATTCAGGTTTCTCCTGGAGCTCTTCCCGGGCTTTGGTAATGAGATCAGGAGACAACGTGCAAACATACTTTGGCCGATCTGGCAAGAACTCACTGTCTGATGGAGACCCTGCTGATGGACTCGTCCTGGTGCAGTCACTGTCTCCTGACATAATGTAGCAGGAACCTGTCAAGAACCAAGCGCTACAAATGACAAACAGTCCCACAGACTAAGAAGCACATTTATTATTTACATATTTATTATATCCTGTATCCCTCCTTCTCCTGGCTGAAGAGAAAGCCCTTCCAAGAACTAGTACTATAGCCAGAAGCACAGTTGAGGCATTTAGATTCTCTTCCTAGGATTAGAAAGCACAGGTTTCTCTAATGTTTTTATCCTGCACAGCAAGTAGAAAACTACTTCAGATGAAACCTAACCAAATAAATGGAAATTAAAACACAAAATTACATAGCTTCATTGCAAAATACAGCATTTAATTTGCCTTAGCATTTATTTCCTATGTGCAATTGGAACCTAAAGCATCCCAGACAGGCAGGATTCTCATAATTGGTCTAATGCCAGCCTCTTGTGAGGAGCCCTCACAGCTGACCCCAGACGGCCAGGAGTTTTCATTAACTTCTCTGCGAATAAGTGCCTTGATCACCATGCTCTGCCCATGGGAACGTTTGAGCCGTTCAGGAGGAGCGGAATTCGAGACCTCACAGACTGGATGAGCAGGTACTAAGATTACAGGCTCTTATGCTAGCACCATGTGGGCATTAAGGCAGGCTCAATCTAGTTATCGTTTGCTGCCAGTATTTCTGAACTGGGATGTGAATTCCCAAATCCAGCAGCAAACGGAAAGAGAGGAACGAAAACTCGGAAAACGCCAGGACCGGCACAATTCTTAAGGCTCTTTTCCAACCATGCTGATTCTATGCCCCATACCCCCGGCCCCTGACAGCCGCAGTGGAGCCCCGCGCCCGGAGGCTCCCGCAGCCGCTCTGCTCCCTCCACCCCTGTCCCTACCGCGGCCCCCCAGGCCCCCCGCGCCGGCCCCGCCGTACCGGAGCGCTCCGCCGTGCCCAGGCAGCGGCGCCCCGGATCTACGGCGGCCGCAGGGAAGTGACGCGACCGAACGCAACGCTGCGTACGGCAGGGGCGGTGCCGGGCCCTGCAGTGCCGTGTGCCCGGTGGCGGCAGGGGCCGAAGGAACGGGGATTTCCCGGTCCCGCTCCGTGTGGGACGCGTCTGCTCTGATTGGCCTCATCCGGTTGTATAGGGCCGTTCGTTAAAGCAGCCGTGAGCCGCAGCGGCACCGCTGCATCCTTGTCTATAGAGAGCTCTGCCTGCATGAAGCTCCCTTGGGCAGGTGTTCGAGAGCGGCAGCGCTCGAGTGGTGACCGGGCACGTCCGCAGGGTCTGCCCCTTCCAAGAGCGGGGCCTCCCGACAGAGAGCAAGGCGGGCAGGAACGCCCGGTGTGGGTGAATGGGGAAGCTGCGGCTGCCCCATCCCTGGCAGTGTTCAAGGCCAGGTTGGACACAGGGGCTTGGAGCAACCTGCTCCAGTGGAAGGGGTCCCTGCCCATGGCAGGTGTTGGGACTGGATGGGGTTTAAGGTCCGTTCCAAACCCTTCTACCGTTCTATGCCTCCTCCCTTGTCTGTGGCCAAGCCGGTATGTGAGAGAGCAGCGAGCTCCGGGGCTGTGCGCAGAGAAGGGCAGCCTGGATGGGACCGCAGCAGCATCTGCGGGCCCTGGAGCCTCTCCGCAGCGAGCCGAGAGGCAGAGCAGGTGTGGCATTACCTGGGCAGATCTCGGGGAGCCTCAGCGCAGGGTCCAGGCAAGTGCAGTCGGTGGGAGCAGGGCCCAAGGGATGTGCTGGTGTAGCCTGAATTTAAATGGCATCACAGGGATTAAATGGTGCTGAAGGGAGGATTTCTGTGGTTTGGGTGGGGGGTTAGTGGCTGTAGTTTGGTTTGGTGTTTGAGAGGCCAGAAAGCTGTATCCCACAAGAGTTCGTATGGTGACGCCTGATCTCTCTGCATGGAATTTGTAATAACATTAAAAAAGATGTTTATTCCCAGGCTTGCTGCATTAAAAAAGGTTCAACAGAGCAACGGGAAAGAGGGGAATGTCACCCGTTTAACCCCACTGATTTATATTTTGATTGCAAAATGGGCTCAGCATCCTGCTGGGGACTGTGCCTAGCGGCTCTGCTGTTTTCTCTTGGCTGTAACCCTTCTCAGCCAGGAGAGGGAGTCAAAGACAGTGGGACAAAGACCGGGATCCCCGGGAGGGGCAGGGGGAAACAAGGCCCTTCTGCAGCCGCTGAGATTCTGCTTTGATTTATTTTTGTTCCAAGGTCTCATCCTTCTAAAGTGGAAAAGATTTCAGCGGCACCATGGAAACAAACTGAGTGTGCCAGAGGTGTTTACCAGCAGGGAGACCTCTCGAAGGGGAGTACATTGGTTCATCCCCATGCTGGTGTTCAGTGTAACCCTGCTCTGGGCTCAGCTAGCTCATAGCTGGGTGCAGCCTGGCCAGCTGGTGCCATAGGCTGGGATCAGTTTGGAGATGTGTGAATTAGACCTGTTTGTGATGTTGCTCCATGCCTTTCCCAGTAGATGGTGGAATAAACAAGGTTGGAAAGGACCTTAGGAGGACAAGAGACCTTACATTGCTCCCGTTTCCATTTGTACTGCTTCTGGGCACAGACACTTGTGACACAAGCATGGGAAAAGCAGGCAGGCAGGACCCGGAGTCCCAGGGTAGAGGTAAGAGTCTGAAACTGGCAGCTGCAGGCACAGTTTGGAGAGAGTGAGAAAGTGTGTGTGAGGAGATGGGTCTGTGGCCACTGAAGGGATGAAGGAGGTTCCTGGGTGCACCTGACCCACTTAATAGCTGAAATTAGCATTGAGGCAGAGCTGATCAGAGAAAAGGCTTTGAAACACCCAGCAGGTGGGAAATACTGGAGCTGCAAACAGGAATTTGTGCTCCAGGTTGCAAAATCAGGTTGGAATTTGCACCCCTCAAACAAGGGAGGAAAATTTAGCAGGGAGGTGGCAATTCCAGTCCTGACCGGTTAATAGCTGCTGCAGCAGGGTGTTAGAAGTAAGCAGGGATGTTTGAAAGGAGTGATGTGTGAAGGAAGCTCTGCTTTGGGGAACAAGAGATCCAGGAAACAATCAAGAATCAGTTGCAATCATACTGAGAGGTATGAAAAAGGGTATTAAAGTAAGAGCAAGAGCCTTAGGCAGGTAGGAGAGAATAAGGAAGGAAAGTAGAAGTGAGAATTCTGCATAATAAAGAAGGGCTGGAGGTGAAATATGATTTGAGGATGGGTTCCCAAATGAAGTAACTACCTTACCTCAGTTTTCCTTATGTGGGGAATATTGAACTCAAGGAGAGTGGTGGGTGGTGATGGTGAGGGGTTCAATCCAGGTTGTAGGGGGAATTGTAAAGTATTGGCACATGAGACCACAGGAACAGTAGCAAGAGGTTTTATAATTTACTCTACCTGGTGCTGGCATCCTGGGGCTAGGAACCAGTAAAGGCAGGACCAGTCTATAAGGAAGTAAAAGCTAAACTGAAAACAAACATCACATCCAGGCACTGACAGTCCTCCTCTAGCTGGAGAGTTGTGTCCTTACCCACGGCTGCAGGAGGGAGGACGACACACTGCAGCACATGCATGCAACCCTCCCCAGCCAAGAGGAGGTGAGCCACTTCATCAGCTCCAAATCTACAGTGTTTGCAGGGGCCTCCGTCAGGAGCTGTGCTGCCTGACCTTGGGAGCCACACCTGGAGCCTCATGCGGAATCCAGCCCTTCTCATGTCTCCTATCACATGTGGTTCATACCTGTCTCAGCTCTGCTCCTGGGTGCTCCCGTGCCCTGCCGTTGCGTTATAAATGAGTGGCTGTTGGTGCTGGTTGATCTTTAATGAAGTCCATGTAATACCCTTCACTCATTTACTTATCCGAACAGTTTTAATACCCAGCTTGGGAAAGTTATCTTGGCTTGTTTAAGCTTTTCCACCATTAGCAATAAACATTTTACAGTCTTGGCAAGCTGAGGCTGAAAAGAGAGCATGACTTCAAACAGCATTGCTCACAGAGAAGGCTTTAAACTGATATTAAATCACTAAACTGTGCAAACATAACAGTCCTGTAATAAAGATAATCTATGTGTAGGGGGGCTCTGGTCCTCTGGGTGCAGGTGGAACCTCTGGGCTTCACAAATTACACAACCCTTTTGGGTAGCTCAGCATCAGAGCGGAGAGTCCCATGACGATAGGTGAGGTCCATGCATGAAGTCCTGTTGTAGCTCAAGCTTGAGCTGCTTCTGTTGTGCCAGTCCAGCAGCGTGGGAAGGATTGCAGGAGAATGATGGCCCCTGCTAATTCTCCCAGGCAAGGCTAAACCAGGCTGGTATAAACCTGCTCTGGATATGGTGCCTGGCTTTGGGGCACTTGGCTATGGCACAACCCAACAACTATTCTTCTGTGCTCAGAGGGTGAAGTGACTGAGAATATGTGCCCTAAATTTCCATGAATATTCATGGTCTCAAAGCCTGGAAGTGTACATCCTCCAGGACAGGCTTCCATACCTGTTCTCTGCATGTCATGGTGTGAGGAGGGGGATCTTACGGAGGACAACCTCAGTTGTAAGAAGCAGATGCTGTACTGCAGAGGACAGCTTCTGCTCTAAACATGATTTCCCTATGCATATAGGCCAGGCCCATGTGCAAAGCTAAAGCAGCAGCAAACACACACAAAAGCTTGGCAAGAAATATGCTTGGCAGGACCCCTGAATACTTTAATTATTTCAAGATTTCTGTAGTTTAGTTTCTAAGAATCACAGAATAGTTTGGGCTGGAAGGGACCTTTCAAGGTCTTGTCCAGGACATGATTTACTCTGAACAGAGACAGTGTTTTCCCACTGGAAAAACTGACCTAAAAACACCACTTTCACAGATCTTTGCTTGGACATCATGAAAAGAGTTTGCAGCTGGAGAGGGTGCTCTCCAGGAAATCATCCTTAGTTGAGGCTGCAAGCAGAGAAGAGGACAGGAAAAGGTTTCATTGCGTTTTGTGGTGCTCTGGTGCACTGGAAGGAAAGCAGCCCTGTGTTTGGATGGGTCCCTGGCAGGATTAGCCCTTCCAGGGTGCTGTGAAGGTGCTGCTCAGGGACCTGAGCTTCTTGCAATGGCTGCAGTGCTGCTGAGTGTGTTAGAGCAGTAAAAGCACTCGGGTTTGCTCCTGAAGGAACTTGCTTGGTAAATGGTGTAGGATGCTTTCCATGGGAAGAATGAGGGAAGTGCCACTGCTCCCTGGGTTGGACTGAGGGCTTTTGCTCTTGGGGCTTTCAACCTGGTGTCTATCACAAGCTACCAGTCAGTGGGAAGGGGTGAAGCAGGGTTGGGTGTTGGAGTAACTCCTAAGCAATATCATGACTTACACAGTGTGGGGGTGAAGGAATGCAGCTGTGAGGAGAGGAGCTACATGCAGGAAATAGTAGGATTTCAGTGGAAATACAAGAGCCTGCAATGCTGGAGCTGTGTCCTCTGCGGCCTCCATGGACACGCAGCACAGCAGGTCTCCAGTGTGCTTTCCCAGGTGAGAAGATGCCGCTTTAATCCCACATCTTAAGGTAATTTTAAGAGAGGACTAGAAACCACCCAGAGTGAGGATCCAAATGGTTGTCCTTCACCAGTGCTGTAGTCCAGAGACAGGGATTCTGGGTCTGACACTGTGGTTTCTCCTTGTTTATTCTGCCTCAAGCAATTTTCTCAGTTGCTTCCCATTTTAGCTGGTACATGAGCTGGGGACCTCCATTTCTATTTAGGTGGAACTGTAAGGCTTTGTGTCCTCTGCAGATCAGCTCTAGGTGGACCCTAGGATATGTGTAAACCAGTGTGCTCCATGTCAGTGGTTCATGGTAATACTGACCCTTCAGCAGGATTAATTACTGGGTGGTTTTAAGGCACAGTGAGGTTTTGGGGAGTCCTGAAGACGAAGAGAGAAGTATATTGTTGAGTTACCTTATTGTAATGATTTTCCTGGTCAGTGAGGGGGAGCACATCATGTTCCAGTCAGTGTTAATGCCTGGCTTGGCAGCTGCAGTGAGGAATTCCTGTCTGACTCACAGTGCTTTCTGCTGTGGGCATCCACCCAGGCAGCTCTTGTGCTGTTTATCACACCCATAGCAGTTTCTGGGAGGAGGTGGGGAATCAGAACAGCTTCCCCAGGCCAGAGTTGCCTGGTGTGGGGTCCCCCAGGCTCAGAAGGGCTCTTCTGAGATAGGGGAATCACAAGGGAGTGCAGGTCCCAGCCGGGCAGAGCTGCCAGGCATGAGGGACTGAAATGGAGTGCAGCTCACAGAGCCCAGTGGTCCAGGGCTTGAGCGGGGAACACTCTGTTGGCCCCAGCAGCGTTTTGTCTTACACAGGACACTAAACCGAAGGACGTGACTGCAGTCTTGTTTGTGCCAAGCTCTCCTGCTCACCCCACACCTAACAAAGCTGACACTATATTGCCAGTTTTATTGGCCTGGCTGGCAATTTTTCAGGTGCTAGGTGTGTTTATGATTATCAGGGTCACACCTCGATTAGGAATGGGGAGAGGGATTTTAAACATACCCACACCTTACCCTTCCTCTTCCAGGCTCTCTGAATGGAAGGGGGTTGTGCAGCGTGGGTGGCCTCAGCTCCCCAATTGGTTGGTGATATTTGCACTCAGCCTTGAGGGAACTGGCCATCCTGGCACACAGAATTGCCTGGCTCAGCAGTGCCACGTTGCTGAGCCGTGCCTGCTGCCTCTTGTTGTTCATGACTATCTGTGCCTCTGTGCGCGCTTGCATGTTTAATAGCAGCAATAGTTGCCTTTGTCAGAGGTGATATGCAGGCCATAAAATTCATTCTCTAGTCTTTATTTTTCTCTCCCACTGAGATATGAAAGCTGTGGAAAAGGCTCCAAAGCCCTGTGGCTGCTTCAGATGAAGGTTATATAAAGGATATGGAAAGAATGTTTTTCACAGTGGCCAAAGGGCCTAAAAAAATTCCACTTTCACAGATCTTTGCTTGGACATCATAACAAGAATTCGCAACTGGAGATGCAGCCCTCCAGGATATCATCCTTAGCCTAGATTACGGGCACAGAAGAGGACAAGAAAAACTTCTCATGTCCAAAACCAACATAAGGAAGTTGTGTCTTAAAGGCTGTCCTTACAGCAGCTGTATCCTCTGACATGGGACATTGCCTCTGGGCTCCAGGGAGCCCAGGAGGATAAAAGACAGCCCACAAGTGGCAAGATCAGTGTCTCAGGATGATCCCTGGATGGAGTGACAAAAGAGGTGAGGGTTGGGATCAAGGATGCCACTTAAGGACAAGGATGTCTCTGGGACAGTTTGTGGGGTTTATTCCAAGTGAGCTGAATCCAGCAATAAGAAACCTTCTGTAGGGACTGCACTGATTTAAGATTAACCAGGTAAAGGGCAGCCTTGATAGAGCAGTTCATGGGAAGGAATCCTAGAGAATTTATTGTTTCAAAGGTTTGCTATTACATATGTGGAGTTTTTAGGGCATATACCCAGGTAAAACCAACCACGGGTAACAGGGTTTCAGTGGCAGGCAGGGGAGCCCTGGGGTTTATCCCATATTAAGGAGAAGAAGCTAACTCCTTTTCCTTCTCTTGACTGGCCTAATCACTCAGTGTCTGTGTGTGCTGAGATAACACGTCCTGCTTCTGCCTTTGCTGACCTTGTGTAGGCATTTAGTGATGGCTTTGGGGCTCTCATCATCTAATTGTCAGTGTATTTCACTTTATCATCTTATTATGCCATTATGTTCAGTGTGCCTTTGGCTGTACCTGCTGCCATCAGCAGGATGGCTGTGTTTCAGCCAAAGCAGAATCATCACCCAAAATGCTCAGAAATTACCTTTGAAATGGAAGAGGGACTTCATCAACATGTTACTAACATATCTTGGCTTCCTTTGCTTGGCTTTCGTAGTGTGGTTACTTCAAGTCTTTAAGCTCCCTGGAAGCATGAAATCAAATATTTATTCTTCATGTTTGTGTTCCTTTTAATGAAAGTCGGGATTGCCGTTCAGTCTTATGATGCCAGCACATGTGGCTTCAGGACAGCCACCCGCTAACATTAGCCATGCCAGGAAACAGTGACAGCTGGCGACAGCATCCAACACTTGTTTGGGCCTTTTCCTCAGTACCCGTATGCTTCGTGCTCAGACCAAGAGGGAGGTGAGCCCCTTGGTTTAAAACAAATCCTCCCAGAAGAAAGGAATCCATCTATCTGGGGAAAGTTAGAAAATAGTTTTGCCTTTATTTCTTCTCTGTTTTTTTATGCATACAAACTCTAGTGAAGAAATAGTCCTCTGTTCCCGTTGGAAGGCAGTAACCAGCAAAAATTAATGTACAGTATTGAGGAATGCTTGGTGCAAGCAGACCAGAAAGGATTCCCCACAGAGTATGCCTACGTACAGGAAAAAAGGGTTGCTGCAGTTAGAAAAGACAGCCCGGTTATTATGGGGTTGGGTTTTTTTTNGATAAAGCCATATCAGCCTCATATTACTCATCTGGTTTCAGAATCACTGATCAAATATAACAACATTTAGACTGCTAACATAGAACATTAATCTGTTTATTCCTTTATGCTTTCCCAGATTTGTGGGTTGGGTTTTTTTTTTTTTTTTTTGCATTTAATCTCCCAATTATAAATAATCAATGTGATTTACAGAATAATTTACAGAAAATGATTGGATTCATCATTGCAATAAATTACTCGGTCTGATGCCACCACTGAGAGACAGTACAACACTTGTGACACCGTCAGCGCAGGCAGAGGTGTTTCACCGTTGCATTGGAAATCAAGGGGCAGATGTGCAGCTCCCCTGGCTGGGCTGGCTCAGGGGCCTCTCCACAGCCATGGCTCCCCCAGCTCCAACTTCCCCAAGGCCAGCACCACACACACATAGTCCATGGTTGGTGAGAGCTGCTATTGCCTTGCGCTGCCAAAAGTGACTCAGGGCTGAAGCCCTGCAGGGCTCTGTGAGCTCCAGCCTTGCTGGCACCCAGGGAGGCAAGTGCTGGGCATGGGAGGGCTCCTTCCCTGCATCCAGCTGTAAACCAAAGGTCAGATCTGTGGAGTTTTGGCACAGGCAGGCACAGAGAAGTAGGGACTGTGGCAGGTGGGTGCAGAGCCAAGACTGGGGCAGACCCAAGGGGCTTGGGGGACGCAGGGTATTTCCTTGTCCTCTGTCATTCTCAGCAGTACTTGACTCATTGTGGTTTTGAGGTTGCTGCCCTCAAACCCTCTAAGGTCTGAAGGAGCCATAATGAGTTCTTATCATGTCATGAAGAACTATAAATCTGTTATCAGCCACTCACTCTAAACTGAAGGAGTGGCACTGGATTGGAAAAATAGATTATATGGCATATAGTAGCATTAAAGCTGGGTCTGAACTGAGATCCTAGTCACGATGCTCCCAGCACTTGGGCAGCCCAAGGTGTTGGTCCAGTTTGTGAGGCTCAGGCTCTTCTCACCCTCACAGGCATCTCCCCTTCGCACATCCTTCCTCCTGCTTCCTTCCAAGTAAGCACCCAGTGGTTTTGTGACTGCTGAGAAGCAGTGGGACCAGTGATATTTTGGGCACAGCTGCCTGCTGCCAGCCTGTACGGGGGTGTCCCCATCCCATTAGCTGAAATCTCCTGAATCTCTTGGTCCCCCAGCTTCCCAGTTCAGGTAGTGAGGAGGCAGTGAGCAGTGTAGGGAAAGGGTTTGGCAGTGGTTGCCTCTCTGAGCCCTGTGGCTGGGGGTGTGATCATGGCACAGAAATAACAAAACACTGCAAAAGACAGAAGGCCCCAAACAGTGGAAAATCCTCATGGGCCAGCCTTTGCCCCAGTATCAGCTGAAAAGATGTGTTAGACCTGGCTGGTTTGGGGGGATTAGTGCATTGTAGGGTGACACCGTGCAAAGAGCTGGGACTGGCCAAGGCTGAGGAGCGGTTCTGGCAGTGCTGCCTTGGCAAAACCCATGTGGTTCACCTGATGCAATGCTCCTGGGGGAGCTGCCATCTCCGTCAAGTTTGGCTGGGCTGGGGACTGTTGGGAGAGCTGGCATGGCTGCGGGAGGGAAGCCCTCCATTCACACGGCACAGAGAATTGCTTGTTCACTGGGTCTGATGCGTGCTGAACCAATGCTGAGAGGTGGCAGTGGGGGAACAGCCCCCAGTCGCTGCAGCCTCCCCATAGAGGGAGGCAGAAATCTGGTCCTTCTCACAAGGACTGAGGGTTTCAATAAGGCTGCAGCCTTAGTTCTGGGGCTCAGGGCTGCCCATGGCACGTGCTGTCTGTAGCTGCAGGAAGACAGCTTTTGGTGGTGGTGGACCAGTCCAAGAAGCAAGTCCGCGTGTTGCACCCAGGGAACTCTGGATGGGTTCTCTTTTTCACAGTGACAGAGGCAGTTTGGGCTTTTCTCCCACATGGTCTTCTGAATGAGGCCAGCTGGTCTGCAGGTTGCTAGATGACCTCCTGTTTCGTGATGGCAGGTTGTGGGATGGAGGTGGGCTGTTTGGCCACAGTTGCAATGGCTCCAGGCAGCAGCTTGTATTGATCTGGCCCTGAGCCCGCAGGTGGGGATGGCTGTGGGGTTTCTGGAGTAGCTACAGAGAGAGAAGCAGAATTAGAAGGTGGCCTCATGGATCTGACAGCACTGGGATGTGTCCTCAGTCATGTGGGGTTCAGGTGTAAGTAAGGCAGAGGCTCTGTACTGAAGCCGTAGCTCCTAATGTTCCTAATGTGTTTGCTGTGAGGCTGCCCAGATGCACTGTTATATTCTCTTGAAGAGCCATAATAATGAGCATTCAATGAGTCGAGTTGCTGGCATTTTGACCTGTACTGGCCGGTTTTTTGCTCATCTGAGGCCATCTCAGCCCAAATTCCCATGTGGTGGCCTGCATTTTTTTGCAGAGGGCAAAGCAAGGTCTGTCTGCACCATTGAAGGGAAGGGGAGCCTTTCCACTGATTTCAGTAGGCACTGGATGGGCTCATTCATCCCTTAAGGGCTATGTAAAAGTTAGAGTCTGCCAGGGAACATCTTGTTGAATCAGTCTAGACTAATCTAATCTAACCTAACCCACCTCTCTGTTTGTCTTTCCCTCCTTTCTGCATAGGAATTTCTCACACTCTTATTATCAGAGGGTCTGTCCTGCATGGAAATCTCCTTGCGAGGTAGAAACTACTTTCAAGGCACACTTGAAAGCTCAGTTTCTCCCAGGAGCTCTCCATCTCTCAGGTGATACTCACACATCTGCCCGTTGTGCATCTGAGGAGGAATTGTGTTGGCCACAATGACGTTTGTTCCCAGGTTCTCCTGGATCAGATGAGGGTGCAGGGGGTGGTGAGCATGCGGTGTTTCACTTGATGAGCCTAAAAGACATCAGTTGCCACAATAGCCAAAGGAGACAATTCAGTTGGGCAGACCCGCTGCACCAAAACGTCCAAGGCTTTGTGCATGATCAGCTTTTGCAGACTTGATTGGAGCACACCCTTTCCATTTTGTTCCATGGATGAGAAAACTACCTCACTAACCCCTGCCTGCTGCCTGCATTTCCTTATACAGGATTATATTCCTCTCCTCCTGAGTTACACCTCCAGGTAGAGAATAGCACAGTGGCAACTCTTCATTTTGTTTTGTCCCATTGGATGCCTCCCACTAGAAAATCTGGGACATTCTTTCAACCTGAGCTTTCAGGCCTTTGTGTTTTGATGACTCCTTTCTGACATAGAGGAGGATTAGTGAAATGGCTGGGGAGAATCTGGGGGTTACACAGCAAAGCTTGTCTACATGCAGAGGGCTGGGGATGCCTCTCTAAATGCATACAGAGCTACTGCATCTCTTTAGGTGAACAGAAGTGGAGGACTCTTTTTAGCACTATCAATGCTAGGAAGAGATGATTTTGTGTGAGTCAAGGGCTGACCTGCACACAGGCTGTCTCTACCTTTTTCATAAAGGAAACAATAGCTATAGAGGTTCTCAAGGGGATGATGGTCAGGGAACACTGAGAGGACCCGCAGGTACTCACCTCCCAGCAGCATCTCTTGCAGCAGGTTGTCAATCTTAGCCATGCCAAAGAGCTTGACGAATTGGATCTGCTCTATCATCTGCCAGGTGATGCTCTGCAGCACTGGCAGCAGCAGCAGCAGCTCCCCGAAGCGGCCCCGTGAGTCATACTGACGGTCATTGATGTAGTCCTCCAGGCTGACTTGTACCTGGTACCGCATCCGCTTGATCTTGGAGGGGTCACTCAGTCCTTTGGCATCTGTAACAACCCATAGAACTAATAGGGCAGGCTGCTTCCCTAGGAGCTACCCTTCAGTAAGCACATGAAATCTGGGTGCAGGCTGAAGTGAGCTCTCTGATTCTCTTACCATGTCTAAGGGATGTTATTTTCCTTCTTAGGATGACTTCTCCCCTTCCTCTAAGAACAGTTTGGCCCAGAGAGATCGGGCAGCATTTTGACAATTCTGGTATTAGTTAGCATAACCCAAACTAGTCCCCTCTGATGGTAACCCTCACCAAGCTGGAGCATACCTGGGTCGAAGAAGATGATGGCTTTCAAGCAGGCATATTCATTGTCATCTATCTGCAGCTCCTGGAAGGGGAGGACCAGCTCGTCCAGGATGCGGATGGCCACACGGTTCACCTCCACCAGCTCAGGGCAGTTCCGGGGGATGATGTGGTCGTTTCCTTTAAACAAGCAGCACAGAGACCATCACCTTGTCATTGCCCAAGACTTATCAGGGGTAGCAAGGAGTTCAGAACCCAGGTAACCAGTGCTGAGATAATTTTGTGGGTGGAGGACTTACGAAATTCCTCCTTCTGCCCCTTCCCTGGCTCAGCCCGCCAGCAATGCTGATCTATGTTGCCAGAGCAGCCTCTCCTTACAGAGGAGTCACTCAAGCAAGCAAAAGCTGACCAGGGAGCAAGAGCCTTTTTCTCAGTCACACCACAGCCTGCTTCCACAGACCTTGTGGATTCAAAGTGAATGTTCATAGCTCCCCAGCTTTGCCATATGTCATGGCCTTGATGTGAACATCAGCTGCACCCAAAGGTTGTGTTAGGCTCACTAAAATACAGAGGAGCTCAAGCCACCACCCTGCACAAAGGAGGTCCACAAACACTGAACCGCCCTCTCCTTCACCCAGCAGGGAAGCTTCACAGCAGCAGATGGGCTGGGTGCAGAAAGGTGCTCTTTACCTAGCAGCAAGACATCCTTGAACACCATGGACCTCTTGGCAGCTCCCAGTAACAGGTGTTCGCCTGCATGTGCTCGCAGCAGCGCTACCTGCAAGGGCAGGGAAAAGTTATTTGGGTGATGCAGAGACAGACACAAGGCTGTGATTCCATGTAAGGAAGCCCAGCATTCCTGTACTGGACTCAAGGATAGGGAGTGAGAGCCCCTGTCTAGTCACAGTCAGAGAAAGGGATCAAACAATAGTTAACTGCTGTGCATAAACATCTCCAAATCCATCAGGACCAGTGGCACCTGAAACATCCCATATTCATGGCACATGTCATGAGCAAGACCATGCTAGACTGTCCCAGGACGTCACACCAGCAGTGGGACATGTTCACAGTGGGCTGTCTGCAGACAAGGCAGCTCCTACCGGATACAGAACCAGTGACCTTGCTCCAGCCTGGGAAGTGGGGAGAAGTACAATCCACTGCTGTGGACAGTTGCTGACCCTCTGGAACATGTCCACTTCCCACTGAAATCATGCTTATGGGGACTCGCATCCATCTGGCTGGTGGGGTCACCCTCTGGCCATTCATTCCCACCACAGCAATGGACATTTGGGCCAGGGAAGCCAAAGGGATGTTTTTCTGCCCTGATGTTAATGATTGAAGTGTTTCATTTTACACCCTCGAGCAGCTCCTGAGAATGTTCTGAATCTTTTGCCCTCCTTCAGTTAAAAATTCCAGAGGTTTAGGCAGAACCAGAAGTTAACGATTGGACAGCCTGACACGGAGGCTTCTTAATGTCCAGCCAGGAGCCTCTGCTGGAGAAAACAATCATTAAACATTAATGGAGAGACTCTGAGAAGTGTGTCTTGATGGGAATGGTGCCCTTCTCCAGTGTGCTATCCCTCAGCATCTGACAAAGCCAAGAGAAGTCTTACCCTACCAGAAATGCCAGAATGCGTCACCAGTGGAAGAGAGCTCTGCTGCACAAAGATGCTCATGGCTGAGAGAGGGATATTTATTTCTTGCAGGGGGTGAAAAGAGTTATGCAAAATAGAGTGGAAGTCCTTGCAGAAAGACTACACACACATGATAGTGTGGAACCTTTATCTGTATGCCAACATCTAACCTCTCTCTATCGTTATCCAAACATGGGTGGATATGTTAGCCAAGCTCCTTGTCATTACCAGAGCTGCAGAAAACTGAGCTTTCCTACCTAATGCAACTTGGAGAAGGATGCAAAATCTTCAAGTCCCAAAGGGGAGCAAAGCCCTCCTATAGAAATTACCTGCCTAATACAAAGGCAAGAAAGCTCAGTTTGGAATCATCATTTTTGTTTCCATAAAATTTGCTTGTTTGAGCAGGGTTAAATTCAATACTTCACCAAGGCAAAGCCATCTCATCTGATATTTATGCTTGTGGTGATCAACCTGAAATTTGTCACTCTGTTGTGAACTAGGATAAATATAAGAGTTGTAACACAACAAAGGAGAATTTTGAATTCAAAATGAGTAGGCTTTGCCCACCATATCCAGTACTTTGGGATTTTGATGCAGAGGAAGAATAAGGGGTTGGGTATGACTTTTCCTATAAAATGTTGGCTGAGATGATTCATTCTCAGGCAACATTCTAGTGGCAATGTAAGAGCATTTTCTAACATTAAATGTTCCCACTGGACATGTCTGGACTGGCTCTTGTGTCCCTTTGGACAGCTGCTTGCACTTAGTTTTGTTCATTCCTGCTCCTTGTCAGTCTGTCCTTCCTCCTGCACTCCTCTGATTATCTGCTGCTTCTGTCCTCAGATTGTCATTCAAAAGCACATTAATGCATCACAGTCTTTCCTCTCAAGCCCTCTGGGACAGATCGGGAACTGCTCATGATGAGAGGTGGCTGGTCCTGACAGACCTATTTCAATGAGGCAAACCCATGGAGCCTGCTGAGAGCAGCCCCTCCACTGCAGGAAGGCAGGGTCCAGACAATATCAACTTTAGGTTTGTTCTCTTCTTTGAGAAATTTTGCAGCCCCACAATGGCAAAATGAGCTCACATGGAAATTGCTGTAGTTTGTAGTGTTATTAACCAGGTTTACTGCCTCTGTTCCAAATGGCACAAGGATTCAATGGGTTGTGCAGAGCTGCCCCAAGCCTCGGCTGGGCTGCAGCCTGTGTGCTGGGTAAATGTCATTTGCCACTGGAGTCCATTTTGCTTTTCACACTTTTTGAGTTGTATTTGCCTTAGGAGTTTAACAGATTTCTTACCATTTTAAACGATTTAGCACTTGCACACAATAGAACAGAGGGAAACATGCTCCCATGTTAATAGTGCTGAATTCCCTAGGGTGTTACTGAAGAGCTCAGATGCAGGATTTAGGGGGCTTTGATCAGCTCTTATTTTCTGGATATCTTTTTTCTTCATGGTATAAAAATTACCCCTAGGTCTAAAGGGCTGGAGACTATGCCATCTGAAAAGAGCACATCTGGTTTTGTGACTGTGCACTGAACAGATTAGGAATACCTTCCTACCTGTGCTGGCCACTTCCAGAAGTGTTACACCTTGACACCTGTGCTCTCTCTTTGTTGAATGCAGTTATATTCCTGGGTTTTAACCCTGCCTTGGGAGCAAACTTATGTTTACTTTCAGTAATTCCCCACCAGGAGAATGGACACAAACATGTGGCCAGGCAAGAAGCAGAAAGATAGGCAGGTTTGCGCTTCAGTTTAAGAATAAACTAGGCTAGGAATTTGTCCTGCCAAGTCTGATTACCCTTAGCATTGTATAGCACTTGAGGTATCCAGAGTGCTGCACAAACTATAAATAATATATAAATGACCGAAAGACCCATGCAAAATATGCATCTGATTATGTACCTAATTTAAGCTCAGTGTTATCATGACTGTGCTCATCAACTGATTAGCTGCACATGCAAATGGCCTATGCTGGCATTGTATGGATGCCATTCCCAATCAGCTGCAGCAGTCAGGATAACAGTGTGTCAATGCACCTTTCCTTTGAAGGTCTCAGCTGCCTGGCTCTCCTTCAGCTCCCTGCTGCCTTCACCAGGGCAGAGAGAGGTGGAGTGGATGGAGGGACTTGCCTGGTCATCCAAGGGCAGCTCACAGAAGGCAGGGATGTACTTGGCCCATTCCACCAGCACCAGCAGCTGCTGCTTCATGGACTCGCACACATCAGAGATGTTGGCAATCTTCTTCCCTCGGATGTCTCCATTGAGCACAGGAACAGGGGATGATATCTGGAAGGAGAGAAGCGAGTCTTCAGCTTTCAGTGCCACAGAGGAAACATAGGCAGGAAAATCCCCACCCTGTGGGTTGTGCTGATGCAGACTCCTGCATCAATAATTGCTTCTTCCATTACACTCCCAGCCTCTACAATACGTTTAAGCTCATTTAAATTGAGATCAACTTGGGACCTGTGAACATTGAATGCTTCAGAGCTGAGGCTTTGGATCATCTGGGTGAGCTGCCATGCCTTGAACAGACTGGAAAGCACAAAAGAAATGTTTCTGAAGATCTTCCTTCCACTGAACACCTGTGCTCAGCCAAGACCCAGCAGAGAGCAAAAGGCCTTGTGTAGCAGTCAGCCTCACCAGGAGCCAGGACACATTCACCCAGTGCTGCTACACAAGCTACTTGTGCCACCAAAGGGCAGAAAACTGCTCTCTAGGTCACTGTGCTCCACAACCAGTGCTTGTCCAGAGCTGCTGTGTCTGTTTTTGACAGGACACCTGCAGGCTTTACTTCTGCTTTTAGGCCCTTTTGGCAAAACTGCTGATGTACAAACATGCCCCAAAAGAACTTTTTGCATGGTGAATTACTTGTGATTGCAGAGGCAAATGGGGCCATTTCATTTACAAAGCTCTGCAAGTGCTGACACACAGAGCCTGAAAGAACATCTCCCCCAAACCAGGCACCCAGCCTTCTCCCTGGTTCTCATGCATAGCTGCTTACCCAGCTCATCTGAAAACTTGCCCTTAGTCACTACTTTATCCTTATGCTCCTGTAAGCAATTAACTCAAGCCCATCGCTGCCCTCCACCTGCCCTCTGTGCTCTTGTACAACATCAGCTCTTCCTGTCCTGCTCCTGCCAGCGTTTTCAGCTTGGACCTTGCCAAGGAAAGAGGATTCTAATGCCACCTGCACTTTTTTTCCCCCCAGGTTGCATTATCTGGAAGCTTTCCAGCTCTCGAGCTGTTATTGAATAAATACGATTGTAAAAATCTCACCCTGTATTACCCTAATCGGAGAGCCCGGAAGGCTTAGCAAATAAAGAGAGACTCTGAGTGAGTGACCCAAGATCTTGGAGAAAGCAGCTCCTCAGCAGTATCTTGTTCTAATTAGGTAGGCACATAAAAGTTACCAATTAGCATGCTGGAGCCTGCCTTGTTTAATGAGTCTCCCCATGCTCTGTGGGAGAGCAGAGCTCCCCTGGAGTTGTCTATGGTTGTAGTTTTTATCAGCAGACCCTGCTCCATGCTTACATATGATGATAGAGGACTCATTATCCCAGAAATGGCCTTCTCTTGAGACCCCCTTATCTCACCCCTTTGACAGCAGCACCGATATTAATTTTATAGGGTGTATAAATACATTAGGGCCTGTGCAGGACAAGTGAGACGCAAGATGAGATTGGATATGCTTCTTATGTACAGGATTGGCCCTTGGCCCTTCTGGCATATCCCCTCCTTGGGGAAATGGACCTTACAGCCTAAGCACAGCTCGTCCTGCCCTAAAGCATCTCCCAGGGCAGCCTTCAGGGTAAGATGACCCTTGAAGCAAGAAGGAACATGGACTGCCCACCCAAATGCCTCTTCATGTTCCCTGGCACAAGGAGTGCTGCTCTCCCCACCTCCCATGAAGAGTGGCAGCTCTTGCCTCCAGCCCCATCCTCATCACTTGTTGTTGCAGACAAATCTTCCCCGCAGCCTGTGCCCTCCCATCCTGTCCTGTGTCCTCCCAGAGTGCTGATCTCGTGCACTGTTTGGAGTATCCAGATTCCTAAATCAGAATCATCTTTTCAAGTGAATGCCCTAGGAAATCAGCCTTGGCAGAATGCTTGTGGAAATGGGGACTTAAAAGCAAACACTGGAAAGAATATCTGCATAAAACAAACATGAAACTGATTGCTCATGAAACTCCAGGAAGCCACAATCTGAAGTTCATAGCAGCTGATGGGAAGGGAGATTGTTCATGTGAAGCCAGCCCCTCAGCTGGCTTAGGTGGCTGCAGCTCCTTGGATTTCAATGATTCTATTCTATTTTCTTCCAGCAGGCTCTTCAGCCTTCATGTGTCACAACCAAGCAGAACAGATTACTGTGTATTACTGCAACTGAGATCTGGACCAAGGAGCATTATAGGGATGGTTTCAGATAACAAACGTCTTTGAAAAGCCAATGTTGCATTGGCAGATAAGTTACTTTTAGAAAAGGGGTGGTAATTACTCCACTATTAAATACTCAACTGGCTTTACAAGCCAGATAGTGCCTGATGCTTTTGTATTTGCCAAAGAAGAAAGAGAGGTACCTGTTGTGCCAGGACTTCTGCCTGCAGTAAGACATTGATGGAGGGCAAGCTGCTGTCTTCATAACTTGATCTGCGGGTGCTGATTCGGTCCCGTTCATTTTGTACAGCTGCAAGAGAGTTATTTTGGCTGAGTTGCAGCTCCTCCATGGCAATGAATATCAGAAAGTAGCATAGACTTTTGGCATTCCCTTTCTTTAGAAGCAGTTTCCCAGCTTCCCTACCTGGCAGGGCAGCTTTGTGATGGGATGCCTGTGAGAACTGTCTACGTCTGGTGGATCTGTTTTCAGATTGGCTTTATTAGGCTTTCCTGTGATGGGATTATTACAGAACCCAAACACTGCTTTAAAGCTTGTAGACTTCAATAGGAAAGTTTCCTTTCAAAGGACCTGTTTCTGAGTTTTTTGATTTCAATGTAAGGGGTCTGAAGCAGTGGCCACACTCACAAGTAGCCCAAAGCTTATGTGTGAAATGGAGGAATCTGCATGGCTTCCTTGTCTGTCCACATGACTTCTGTGTGCTCCATTTGGGAAGCTCTTGCACCAGGTAGGTGCAGTTGGAAATCTTCCATGTAAGCTACAATAAGGAAGGAGATGCAGAACAGCTTCTATTTATCTATCCAGAGCAACTGAGCTCTCCCTTACCTTATTGTAAAGAGAGTCCCAGGACAGGTTTGACCCCACTGTGCCTCCCTGCATGGTCTTGAGTCTAAAGACGACAGCAGCCAGAGCAGAAGCGGCAGTGCTGGGAGGAGGATTTGCCTCTGTGTGCCACGAGGCCATGGGCTGGCTATAACTCCCCACAGCCATGCCAGTCAAAGCCATCTGCTCAAATAAGGTATTGATTGATGGCAGGGGAAACAGAACAGTCCCTGCCTTAGGCTGGTGGCTCTCTGGATTGATACGTTCTCAATGTATAAATCCACCTGATAAAAAGCAATAACAAGGCTGGGCCAGAAGCAAAGCCCTGCAGTCAGCGGCTGTAAATAGGAGCTCTCAAGGTTATGCTGCTTGTTATCAGTAGCAGGACCCCGAGTTCAGTCACGCCATGATGTTTTCCAAATGTTTGCTCAGTATTAGCTGGTCATGCACCTAATGTAACTTCTATTGAATATTAACAGACAGCAGCAAAGCTCCAGGCATGGGATGAGTGGGTGCTGCAGGGAGAGGAGGATTCCTATGTTCTGCAGTAAAAGCCAAGCCAAGTTCCTTGCAATTCCTCATCTCCTTTAACATGGAATAAATGTTCCTGCTCAGAGTTGTTCCCCCAGGCCGGTGTCCTGGGGAAGCCACCCAGGTACCGCTGGTACCTCTCTGTTGTCTTTAAGGACCCCCTTTCTCCTCAGTTTCTCCTCGAGGGGGTGTGAACTGTGGGGAAGCACAGGGTTTAATTTCTCTACATGGAACATCAGGGCCAAATGCCTCCCGGATGTCCCTTTGCAGACATCAGTGGCGTGAGTCCTGTGCCATGCCAAGCCGCTCCTCTGGGCTGCTCCTGACAGCATTTCCCTCTACCAAAGAGCCACCAGTGTGACCATCAGCATGGCCACCGCAGCTCCACTGCACATACTCCTGAGAACCAAGCAGGGCTAAGAAGAGGCTGAATCCTATCCCATTGTGTCTGAGTCATGGGGACCTAGAAGGGTGTGGAGACGGGGGCAGGGAAGGTGGTGGGGTGGCCCTGGGCCATGCAGGGGAGTGGGTATCTTTTCTCATTTCATATGGAGTTAAATAGCCAAAATGTTCCACCTTGCCCTGGGTCTTTTCTGCTGTGGTGAGTGTATCACACAGAGCTCAAGCTCTCTGCAGAGGGTCAGCAAGAACTTGTGACAACAGCACTTAGAGCAGTTTCCCCAATGTATGTTCAAATTTCCAGGCCTTCTTGGAAGTTTCTGCTTCTCAGGGATGTTGAGAAGCATTCCTAAACTGCTTGGATGCCCCAGTTATGTGGGAGCACGAGCGATTTGTGTGTCAGTGTGAGGGAGAATGGGCTGAAGAGGCCCACTGTGATTTGTGTGTACAAGCATGGGGAATTCTGAGACTCAGGCAGGGTCCTGTAGCGCTGTCATGGCCTTGTCTTTGGTGGCATTTGAGAGGTGCCCTGAGAAGTGTCCTGAAACTGAATGTGAGAGCACACAGGGCCCCCATACCTTGCCCTCAACTGCTGGGACAGTGACTGCTTGCAAGGGCTTTGCATGGGTGGCAGTGGGCAGGTTGGGTGCATGCAGGGCTCATCACTGGAGAACAAAACTCTTCCTATACCCCCCTACAGTGGGGTCTGAATCTGTGCACAGGAGAGCACTGTGGAGGGAAGAAAGGGCTAGGATGGGGCAAACATGAGCATGGCAGAGACTGGCTTTGGGCTGCAAGGACTTCCTTGAACATAGGCAGACAGTTTGCTGCTGGGGGGAGCACAGGGAAGCCATGCCATCACCCACCTTCCTTCTTCATTCCTGCTCGGAAGCACTTCTTCAGCCTGCAGTATCGGCACTGGTTCCTTTTGTCTTTGTCTACCACACACTGCCTGTTAAACCTGGGAAGAAAGAGAAGTGTGAGGAGCAGCAAGACTGAGCCTGAAGGCTCCAAGACAGAGAGCAGATTCCCAGATGCTCATCCTGAGAAAGGAACCCTGGTCTGTGCCATTTCCATGCTTTAATCTGGGGTTTCTTCTTTGCACTGAACACCTCAGTCCCTGCTTTACCTCTGGATGTTCAGTAAGGATGGATTAGAGCTGACAGCCACATGCAGGAGCTCAGGCTGCTGGCCACTAGGCACAGGATGCTCGAGGTGCATTAACAAGCCCCAGTGAAGTTTAAAGTGTGAGCCAGGAGAGTCAGAGCCAACTTGGTAGCCTCTGTTGTAAGTTAGATCCCAGTTAGAAGGGAGGAAGAATGTATTTATGTGAATTAAAAAAGGGTAGAAGGTTGTTCTTGAGTCAGTAAGGTTTAAGTCCCTGCATCTCTCCAGGGCTGTGTCCAGGCATGTTGGTTCTGACCTCTGAACAGCATCACTGGTGTGCAAACAGCTCTGCAGCCACCTGCACTTCCAAGAGCACTTGGGAAGCAACCAGCTCCTTCCCTCCACACTTGTATCACCAAATCCATTGCACATGGTGGGGCAAACACTGGTCTCTGATGTGTGTGGCTCCTGCATACAGTGCAGACCTGGTGGCCATTTGCAGCATGAATTTTACTTGCAATTTTGCTCTAATTTACTGGGGCTTGATCAAGCTTGCAAAGTAAAGGCAAAGGTGTACAGAGCTGGGAAAGGGCTCCCAGCCACACTGAGCTCTGTAGCTTCCCAAAAGTCCTGTTGCTACCATGCTTCTTAAAGGCCTAAGGTTGCCCAAATGATGCCTGAAGGCATCTTTCTAAGCATTTCTGTAGCACTTCTATAAAAGTCCTTGTCTCCAAAGAGCTGAGCACTTTGGCTTTTCCAATGGAGCTGTGGGGAAGGCGTTCCCTGGGCAGCAGCTTGAATGAACCTGGGGTGCAAGTGCTTCACGTGTACTCATAAACCTGGGGCTTCTTTCTGTCACTCAGGTTTGAGTCATGTTGCTCTTTACGTTCTCCAAGTGGCTCTCAGGCCACCAGCAGTAACTCACTCAAAAAGCTGAGTGCTTTAGGCACTCTGAGCTAAGGATTCTGTGGTTTCCTCTGTGACTCTTTATGTGTGGGTTGCTCAGAGCAGGGGACAGGCAGGTCACAGTTGCTGATGGCACAGGAGAACCATGGGCTACCACCAGTGACACAAGGTGCATGCTGTGCTGCCCAGCTTGTTGCTCCTCCTGTCATCACCTTGCTTGCTGGCCACATCCATTTGCAAGAGCACATGTTTGGCCCCTAAAGCCTGGGGCAAGGCCTCCCAGGGTCTTTCCCAGTGATCATTGGGGGCCAATCCCACAGTGAGAGCAGTCTCTGACCCTTCCCAGCTGGGGAGCGAGGTCAGGGAAGGCGGTGGAGGATGCAGAGGGGATGAAGGATGCTGCTGTGCTTTAAGGGCTTTGTCATTCAGCTCCTAGGGGCAGTTTTCTCTCAGCCACATTACTCTGTCCCCTCTGTCCTTACCTGCAGGAATACATGTGGTTCTTCCGGACGCTCCTCCTGAAGAAGCCCTTGCAGCCATCACAGCTGGAAGCCCCATAATGCTTCCCCGTGGCACGGTCCCCACAGATGGCACACAGTGCACTCACCCCGATGCTGTTGGAAGTGTTGAGGTTGGCTGCTTCTGATGGAGACGTGTCTGCTTGGGGAAGGACACAGGAAGAAGAAGACGGTGAGGGAGACAGACAATGTTTCCTAACTCAGTGAGAGGCTTCATTTTTTGGAAGAAGCAGGTTAACTGCAGCCAGAGAGAGTCAGGTCAGAGATGTGTGTACAAACTGGTGTGATGCTCCGAGTGTGTTAAGTCATTGCATTTTGATTGTGCCAAAGCTCCCCATGTGCCAGGGTGAGAAAGCTCTTCCCAAAGACCTGATTCCAGCAACACCTTCAGACAAAGCGGAAACTCAGTTGCAGGAGTCACAGAGCAGAGCCAAAATTCCTTTGGGATTTGCAAGCACTTTGACCTGCAGTAGCGTGGCCAGAGAAGAAGTTGGTGCAGAGTTAAAGCTGAGGCATTACAGCTCAGAGTGAGCAGCTGATTTATTAGAGAGGTGTTTATGTTACAGCACTGGAAGAGCCCAAGATAGCCCTGAGCAGACACTATTAGAGAAATGAGGTGGTAAGCTCCCTTTCCTGAGATCCTCTGTGCCAGACATGGAATGTCAGCCTGCATGGTGATTCTTCAGGAGAACAAGACTTTAAGTGCGTATAAACTTGAATGGCTTCAGCTGGAAAACTCACGTGGCAAACACTACCTGTGCAAGGAAGGACTGATTCAAGCTAGGGGAGGAAGAAAAGGTGATGCTATAGCATGGAGGAGGCTGTATGTTGGGCATATTCCCCCATCCGGTAGCACCACAGCTGAGATTGATGTGTCACACAGTCCTTACAGTCAGGCACTTGCAGGGCTGTTTTGGGAGGATGGGGAATTGCAACAGCCTCTGTAGAAAAGGACATCTGAAGGGCTCAAAACCATACAAGGCCTATGCTAAACCCCCTCCAGCAAGCCAAACAAACCACAAGGCCAAAGGGATCAGCCCTTAATTCGGTTGATCTAATTGTCCTCTCCTATGTACATTTTCCTGTACCAGCACAGGCACATTCCCCTGCCTCAGTGGAAACCCTGGTTGCAAATGATAGCCAGGATCTACAAAGCCACAGGAACCTGCTGGGATTTGAATACTTGAGTCTACAGGTGTCTGGGTTTGGCAGGGATGCAGCTGTCACCCTGGGAGGGCCACAGCTGCTCCCACTCAGCACCCAGCAGAAAGAGAGCTGGATGCTATAAAAAGGCTGGTCCAGGCAGGGCTCCCTTCATAGCTGGAGCGTGGTGCTGCTGAGGTAATGTTGCTTGGGGCAGAGCTCCAGTTCTAGCTCTTACTTTGCAGAGAAAGGGGTGTTAACAGCAGCTGCTGCACAGCCTGTTCATGCTGTCCCTTGTCAGCAGTGAGCTAGCACTGGGGATCTCTAGCCAGCCCTTTCGTTTCCCTGACACCTTTCTTTCTAATTCCTCATGTCTCTCCTAGGTTTTCTTCTAAGTCATTTTGCTGCCTCTCTCCATTCCTGCCTGGC
This sequence comes from Agapornis roseicollis, assembly GCA_002631895.1. Classification (NCBI taxonomy): domain Eukaryota; kingdom Metazoa; phylum Chordata; class Aves; order Psittaciformes; family Psittacidae; genus Agapornis; species Agapornis roseicollis. Next base: position 32,038 of record NDXB01003520.1, on the reverse strand, counting down.
ATACACTGGCACACAGCTGCATTTCTGTGGGGGCAGCTGTCCTTGCAAAGCTCTGTTCTCCACTCCAAAGCCCATTCTGGCTGTCTCTTGTCCCTTTGAGAGCTTGCCTCCAAAACCATCCTTCCTTCCAGTGCATCTTGAGGGCTGGGCTGGGTGAAGGTCATTCCAGGCAGATTAGATTCTGGTTAGATTTCCAATTTCAGCTGAACATAGGACTTAACACAAGAAAGGAAGAGTTGATTTACCTATAACCACATTACTTGTGTGTCTGTGAGAGCCCAGATAAATCCCTTTCTAGCAGTGTATCATGCCATAATCAGACGAACATAGAACAGGAAAAACTGGAACCATTATCAAAGAAATTACAACACCTTCTTCTAATTGCCAACCAGCAATAAAATTATTGCTTAATGGATAATTTTCCAATTAAGGTTATTTCATGGTGCCAGGAAACATTGTGGCTGCTGCGGTGAGGTGGGTTTATGATTTGGAGTTAAGGTAAATGGAGGAATGAAGAAACCTGACTTTAATTTGAGACCTCACAACTGAGACCTGTGTTAGGACAGGAGCTTCTCGAGAGGTCCCCAAGCCTGTCTGAACATGGGATGCATTTGGTCTGTGGTAAACTTGCTCAGTGCTAAGCAGCCACCTCTGGGCTGGAGATGATCTCTCCTGCAGTCCTTGGCCAGAGTGGGAGGCAGAGGTTGTGTGGGCAGTTGTTGGAGTGCCAAAGCAGCAATGGAGGTGAGACCTGCCCCTGGTGTGGAGCTGGGCAGAGGAGGAGAGGCTTAGGCACTGCCTGGCCCAGCTGACTCATCCAGCCCAGGGTGTATTTTGTATCTCACTTGATCTCGTCATATAAGATTATCTCGTCCCTCTGCTCTGTTGAGGCCAAGTCACAAGTCCCCATGCAGGAGCTCCTGTGTGGGAGAGGGGCACAGAGATGGAGCAAGACCTGGGCTTGTCCCAGGTGAACACTGGCAGATCTGAAGGGGGCTGCTCCAAGCCCTGAGACCGCTGGGTGGGTAGCACCAGCCCCTGGGAGCAGAGTAGGGGGCTGAGACCCTTGGGTGCTGGGGGGTTATTGCACAGCAGAGCCACTTTGACATCACAGTGTCACATCTGTGATGGGGCAGAGCCATAACGCAGGGTAGACCTGTACAGGCTGTCAGAGAAGAGCCTGTGCTTTTGGGACAGGGGTGCCCAGCAGCCTCAGTGACACAGCAGGCAGGGAGAAAGGGCTCAGGGGGGTCGTTTTCTCTGATGTGCTTTGTTTAGTCATTAACCTCACGTTTAGAGAGACTTTAAGGGGGGACTTGGTGAGGAATCTCCTGTTATCTCAGAGCATTTAATCATCAGGACTCCTTGGTCCCAAAGGAGTGGGCCAGTGTTGGGAATCCTGGATTAAGCGTGATCCTGCCCTCCTGAAGGGATGGGAATTCTCCTCCATCCCCACCAGGTCCCCTTCTTCCCTTTGGGCTGAGCCTCCTGACTGGGCAGCACTGAATGGAAGGGCCGTGGCCTCAGGGCAGTACCTGACTCACTTTCTGTAGTGATTTCCACCCTTGCCGGATGCTAAGTGGCTTTCTGCTCTGGGAAAGCCCACCCTCAGTTGCCGGTGGGCTGGGACTGGCTCTGCTCTGGAGCCACAGGCTGCACAGTCTGTCCGATGAGCAGCGTTTCACTCAGTCTTTTGGCTAGTCTCTTCTCTTGGTGGTCTGAGGGAGGCGAGACCTCCCCTGTGCTCAACCCCAGCCCATGGGCTGAATGTCTGGTGGGAACCTCTCATTGTACCCCGCTCCCGGTGTGTGCTCAGGCTGTAGGGCACCATCCTGCCTGTGCTGAGCACAGCATTGTTCCACCACCTCTGTTTCCCCCCTGAGAAGCAGAACCCCCCCTCCCCCCGCCCACT
>NDXB01003520.1:7713-20456 GCA_002631895.1 Agapornis roseicollis | reverse complement strand
ACCCTCGCCAGGAGCAAGCATGGCCTCTGCACCCAGAAGAACCCTCTCTGGGCCAACCCCATCTGAAACACCCATCAGGAGCAAGCATGGCCTCTGCACCCAGAAGAACCCTCTCTGGGCCAACCCCATCTGAAACACCCATTTTCCTGCGCTTTCCTTACTCCCATGAAGCCCAGCTCTGCCTTCACTGTGCTAAGGAGGAGAGAGCTCGTTCCTGCCATACAGAAACATTGGAATGGATCCTGAGCACCATCTCAAAGGTGTAAGTCTAGTGGAGCTAAACCATTCCTGTCCCATCTCTGCAGCTCCCACCCAGGGCTGCCTGTGGTGCATTCACATTGATTTGGAATGCATGCAGCTGGCAGCTGATGACTCCTGATGAGTCAGGGATGGGGAAAGACCATAAGTCCATACATTGGCACCATGCCCAGGGAAGGAGTGTGCTGATGCCCAGCTTGCCTGCATGGAGCCGGGAGCAGCATCCATGGCAGGGCTGGGGTTGAACTGTGCGTAACCCCATGACACCTCCCTTCACTCTTCTGTTTCCACACAGGTTTCAATGCCTGTAGCATGGAAACACACCCAGGTCAACAGTCTCTCTCAGACAGTGGCAGTCCCTGAGCACACCCATGGATGAGCTGCGGGCAGCACCCGCCTCTGCTTCCACCAGGGTATCCATGGGGTGGCAAAGCTACCACCTCCATTCCACCACCATTTGGTCCCTGATGGCAGCACACACTTGGGAGGGAAGCAGCCAGGCTGTGGATCTGAAGCCTGGCTCTTCGTCCCCTTGTCCCTCCTGTTCCTTATTTCCACCCTTCATTTCCCAGTGCTGTCTTTACCCTGCCGATGGCTGTTTCCCTTGAGCAGCCATCAGTGCCCTCTCTGCTCCTTCCTGTTGGGGCGCCTCAATCTGGCTGAGTCTGCTCACCCTTGGGGCAGGACCTGCTCATGTGCCATGGTGGCTGCAAGCGAGAGGCCACACAGCTTGCTGGATGGGGGCCTGCAGCATAGGCAGGGCTTTCTTCCATGGGGCAGTTGTTATTTTATGCCTCCTGCTGAGCCCCACAGTGTTGCCCTATCCATTAACCTGACATCCTGCCCAGCCTCACAGCCCATGGCCAAATTTTCTTAGGTGACATTAGCATCAGTGCATCCTGTTCCCAGGCTGAGCTGGTAGTGGAATGGACTCCATCCTGATGATGGGGTGGGATGCGGGACCTGCCTGGCCAGTTGGAAACCAAGGCAGGCTGGCACACTGGAGATGAGCAGCAGCTTCTTATCATGGGGTATCAAGGCTTTGGGGACCACACAGCAAAATGCTGAGCCTCCCCTTGGAGCAGAGGTGGGGAGAGCAGTGGCTGAATGGAGCAGGAGGAGCGGCACTGGGCCATAAATGCAGCATGGTAGCTGTCGTTTGTGTCAGCAAACACCTTGAGTGGGCTTGACTATTGATTCTGACTGTATAAAAGAGTGTTGTGGCACTTGTTCAGGTTTGTGCAGGTTTTACAGCTCTTGTTCAGCGAAGTGCTCATGTATTTGGTTTTGCTCCTTCCTTCAGGTCTATCTGTTGACATTGGCTCTCCTGAGCAGATCGTTGGGCCACGCCAGGAAGCTGAGTGTATGACTCTCCTTGCATTTCCCACTTTCCCAGGGGTTATCGCCTATGAAATCTCACACACACCCATGGCCAGAAAAGGTTTCTGATGCAGAGGCAGGTGAAAGGTGCCCACTGATCCCATGGTGGTGACTTTGGGTGCCCCATGCTTGGTGGCAGGAGCTGAGCCACCTACCCTGGCAGAGGGGTTTGGGGTGGATGGGCAAAGGAACAGCAAAGGCAGCCTGCGGTTTGATGAGCATGGTCAGAGGTCTGTAGAGCTGTGATGGAAATCAGGGCATCAAACCAGTTTGGTTGTGCAGGGAAGGAGAATGTGTCAGGGCTCCCATTGCAGAGGAGATGATCCATGTGTGGTGACCCACAGCAGGAGGCACACAGTATCACCCATTCACCACCTCCAGTCCTCTTCCCAACAGAAGATGCCAGCACTGGCTGAGCCTGCAGGGACACTTGGTGCGGGGGGCTCAGAGGGCGTGAGCCCATGGTGATGGTTCCCAGGTCCCCATCCACCCCTCAGCACTGGGGCTCCTGGTGCCATGGGGATGCAGCCAGAGTCCCTCCAGTGGCTGCAGCATTTTGGGGCAGAAAGTGTGGTCCTGCCTTGTGGGCACTTCAGCTTTTTGGAGCCAGGATCCAGCTGCTCCTCAGCTACTGGTGTCTTTCCACAGCCACTTGCTCTGTGTGGAGCTGCTTCAGTGCATCATGCAGAGCCCACTGTTAGATTCTGACTGACACCGTTAGTCTTTCCTGAAGGGGTTTGCTGGGTAAATTCTGCTGATGCTTAGCTGATGTTTGGATGGGGCTTGTTCCTTGAGGGTAATTGCTTCTGGGACCTGGCTTTGCTCATTGGCCCCAGTGGGAATGTGGTGCCTCTGCCCAGCCCAGAGCCATCAGCCCTGGGTTCATGATACAGCCACTGCCTTGAAATTTGCCTTTCATGAAATTCTGCAACATTTGCTCTTTCCACAAACGTTTCTGGCAGGAACGTTGTTTGCTCCAATGTTTGAGGAAAGCAAACAGAGGGGAAGCCTGAACACAAACAGTCACGGATGTTTTTTCGCAGTCTTTGCCCTGCTCTAACCCCAAGCCCACCACAGAGACACTTATAGGTGACCCCTCTGCTCCAGGTACCCCTTGCCTCTGCCTGCGCCCGCTGCTGGCCATGATCCCACTGCAAATACTGCTGTACTTCCAAAAAGATCCCCGGGACCTTGCTGCCTGCGGGACCACCATCGCTCACCACCCCTTTGCGCTCGCTTTAGACAAACATCGTTTTAATGCCGTGTGAGAAACGTCAGCAGAAGACCAACCGAGCCCATCTGACCCGCACACCTACACCAGCCACTTCCCAGGCCTCGTGCTGCTCACCTCCCGGAGCTGGAGCTCACCCCAACCCTCTGTGCTCACTCCCATTGGAAATCGCCATCGTGTTTCCAAGTGAAGCCGCAGACCCGGGAGCGCTGCTGCCTGGTGAGCGCTGGGCTGAGGCTGCTGCCCCGCTGTGGTGGAAGTCGCAGCCCTGCATACAACCGCAGTCACTGTCTTGACACTGAGCAGTACCCCTGCAGCTCCCAGCGATGCGGAGCATCCCCTGCTCTTCCCCTCTTCCCTCTTCAAGGAGACCCTCTTCCCCAAGCTTCAGGATTAAGCCGAGGCAGCTAAAGCAGTGATTGTTCCTTTTGCATCCCATCTGAATGCCAGAGCTTATTTCTGGGTGCAGGAAAACCCTGCTCAGCTGTTTCTTCCCTGGTAAGTGCTGACCCTGCCAGTGTTATGAGCACCACTAACAGCCAGTGGGGATGGTAGGAGTGGGCACAGGGAAGGACCTGTGTGGGTGTCCCAAAATTTACAAGTCCCTGATGGCCTCTGTGCCATGGACATAAAGCACAAGGAGTAAACAGAGGCATTAAATAGCAGCTGACATGAGAAATCAAGAGTGGGGGGGAAGCTCCGCTTGGGTAGTAGCTAGTGTAAAGCTATAATTAGATCAATTTGTTAATGAGAAATAGCTGCCTCATAGTGAAAAGTAAAAATCCTCAGAACTTGTTCCTCCTCTTGTTCTTCAGCTGAAGCTGCTCCCCACATCCGACCAAACTGCCCAAGCAGCTCTGACGGCTCGCATTTTTCAGCTGATTCCCAAAGCTGCTTTCCTGAGCTGGCCCTGCTGTAACCACCGGCCCCGGGGATCCCTGGCTCTGAGACACTTCCAGTATAGAAAGGAGAGGTGCTGCTCATGCTGGGGTTGAAGGAAGTTGCCAGGATTGCGCCCAAGTCTCATTTGAAGGACTAAGGTGGAGCTGGGGTCTCATCACCAACCTGCTGCCCCTTACACCTTTTCCATACCCTGCCCTCTTACACGCTCATTTGCAGCCTCCCCTGGGGATTTTGCACCAGTGCGCCTGGAGGAGCCCTTTCCAGCAGAGCATCCTCCAAATCCTTTACACCAGGCACAGGTCTGATGGGAGAGAAACCAGTGCCTCCAAGGTATGGTTTGGGGGGAATGCTGCAGGCAGGCCGGGGCAGGGATGGGTGGGGAGGGTTGAAGGAGTTGCAGTGGGTGGATGCCCTGCTCTGATCTTATCAATGCCACTGCTGTAAAGAGCAGGCTAGATCCGCTCGCTGTCCTAAGGCCAAGTGCCAGCACCCAGCTTCTCCCTTAATATAACCCTGGCTTCAAACAGATATTGAAATGCTGAAGCTCCTCACAGATGTGGAGACAGAAAACCCAGGAAGTCTTTCTGTCTGTCAAAGGAAACTGAAAATGACCCCTCCAAGGCTGAAGGCTCATCCTGTGGATGTGGTGTGCGCCATCAGCTGAGCCCCAGCAGTGCCCTAGGGGAGGCTGGGGCTGGCTGCACTGGTGGGACTCAGCGCACCACCACTGCCTGAAGCATCCCATTGCTTCCAAGAGAATAACCTCCCCAGTGACCCTGAAAAGGCCTTGGCCACCACTTTGCCCTCAGCCCCAGGGTGCATCCAGCTGCTGTGCCCACCCTGCCACACAGCCCAGCCCCGCAGCACCGCCAGGCTCTGCCCAGTCCCCAGCCCTTCCTCGCCTCTATTTGGATAACTTTTTCACCCGTTTTATTTATGAGGACTCCCCTCCTTCTGCCAACACTGAGCTTCCTCCCCCTCTGCTCTCGGAGGCCCTTCTTGCTTTCCTATTCTTCTTATTTTTCTCTCTTCCCCCTTGCAAGGCCCCAGGCTCAGCCCCATGCAGCAGTCTCATGGCTTTGTTTGGCCACGGGAGCAGATGGTGGGATGTGCACTGCCTCTTCTCCAGCCACCCTGCGGTTCCCTGCCCTGCCTGCTCCTGCCCTGTAGCTCAGGGCTACAAACTACAAAACTCAGGACAAAACAGTGGCAATGTGTGCCTGCCTGTGCTTGAGGTCACTGGTGTGCCAGGGCAGCCAAGTGGCTGTGCTCACATTGGGGCCAGCTACAAGTGGGCAGAGTAACTTAATCGTAAGTGATCAAAGAGCTTTTTCAACTCCTTGCATTGCATCTGTCAGGCACAGCCTGTTGCTCACTACAGAAATGAGGTCAGGTTTGCACCCTGGGGCTTAGGGCCGGAGGTGGCACCCACAGGAGGCTGCAGTGTGGAGCAAGAGAAGGCACCACCCAGAACAAGGTCATGGGCAAAGTGCGAGGAGGTGGCCTGGGAGTCCCACAAACCCTCCTGGGACCTGGCTGAGTGTGGGCTGCTTGGGGCTGTGTGTGTTCATGACTGAGGTGTGGTAAAGGAGAAGGGGAGCAGAACATGAAAAGTGCAGTGAGAGGCAAGGTAGGAGCATGGAGAGCCAGGGGAAGTGATGGAGAGCCACCAGGAAATGATGGAGAGCCATGAGGACGTGATGGAGAGCCACAAGGAAGTGATGGAGATCCATGAGGATGACTGAGAACCTCGCAACTGTGAGACCTTGTTTGCTGAGGCCTTCCTCCACATGCTGGCCATGCCCAGGGAACTGGGGTTCCCTGATCACATGGACCCAGCCCCAGCCCCTTGCTGTGCAGGTAAGCGGTAGCATGGGCACATTTGAACCCATCCTGAGGATAACAGTGATCTGGTGACAGCCTGGGCAGGAGGACCTGTCCCCTGGTGCCCATGTTTGTTGGCAGAAGGCATCTAGCACAGCCAACAAAAGCGGCGGCACGGGGCTGTCCCACGCTGGTACCTGCCGTGCCGCGCAGGGAGCATGGGCACAGGACTGGTTGCATCTCCCTGCAGCCAGGCTCCCTGCCTGCTGCTCTGTACCACAGACACTGGTGCTGCTGTTCATCCAGGTGCTACGCTCCCTGCTGGGAACCCGCCCAGCCCCAGCCCTGGGTGAGAGCAGCAGCACTGGCAGGCACCCGCTGTGCCCTGGCATGCCATGGGCACCACAGCCTTTGCACCGGGGCTGGCTGCGTGTCCTAAGGCAGCGTCACCTCCTCTCGAAACTGCTTCCTCTTGTGCTGCAAGCGAGCCCTGCAGCAGCCCCTTGCGCCAGCTCTGCTCCCTCGCGCACGTGCCTCCTCCTCTGAGCCAAGCACAGGGAAAGAGAGAAAGCACGGAGATGGATATGTATTTATACGATAGAAAGGTCAATTGGGGACCCTTTTCCTGCCTCCATCACCTGAGGCGGTGGGGGCCGGGCAGCGCGGTGGGGCCGGGATGTGGGGCCGGGGGCTGCTGCCCATTCCCAGCCCCGCTTCCCACGAGCGACGCCGGGACGGCAGCGCGGGCGATGGGAACGCTGTACTCACCATATGGAGCCTCCATCTTAGCGCTTAGCTGGGTGCTTACATTGACCATGTCTCGCCGGCTACTGCTATGGGGACTTGGGGCAGAAAAACCCGAGGAGGTAGAGGAATAAAAAGAAATCTAAATAAATAAATAGAAATGTCTTTCACTAAGGAGCGAGGTGAAGGCAGGAGGGAGCGTGGAGAGGCAGGGCGAGAAAACCTGCCTCTCCTGTTATCTTATTGATTCGCTTAATCAGGGCTAATGTGGGTGGAGATGTTAAATAGTAACCAAGCTCTTATGGAAACCAATCTGCAAGGTGCCGTTGCTGTAGCTATAGTAACTGCTGCCAAGCTAGAAACTCAAACACGACTTTTACTGGACTCTTTTGGGGCTCCCATTTCCCCCCGGTGTCAAGGCCAGGGCAGCTGATGGGCTGGGATTCATCCCTGGCTGCAGGGGGACAGGGAAGCCAGATATGAATCCGCAGCATCCCAAGTGCTGCCAGTTTTGTGCCATAGCCCACCCGTGATGGGGAAAGCACAGCTGAGCCTGCGCATGGGCAAGGGGCAAGCACCATCTGGGGGACCAGGGGCTGTGGGATGAGCTGTGGGGCTGGCACGGGCAGAGCAGAGCCTGAACAAAGCACAGGAGACAAAATGCCCCAGACATGAGAAAGGGCTTGTCCACTCCATGTGGAACAAGAGGGGTCACTTGGGGATGGGGAGAGCGGGGATGCTGCAGTGGGATGCAGTGTGGTACCCTGAGAACAGCACCAGGGCATGGGGCAGTCACAGCTCCTTCCCATTTCTCTCTGCTTCCCAAACCGAGGGGACCTGTATGGTTCCACAGCCCCTCATGGACATCTCTGCTCCTTCCAGGATCACAGCCCCAAGGAGGAGCCATGGGGGCTTCACAGTCCGGAATGTTCCTTGTTCCACCAATGGCTCCATGCTGAGACAAGCAGGGCCATGTGCAAGAGGTGTTGCTGGGATGATACCAAATATATTGGGAATCCTGAAGGAGCGTGCATTGAAGCAGAGCAAGTGAGAAGAGGGCTGCTGGGACACAGTGAGCTGCATCACAGGAATCACAGGCAAGGCCTGGGAATTTGGCAATCCCTGGGTTTGCTGAGTGATGAGAGGTCCTAGGGAGGGAGGGGATGTGGATAACGGGGTGCTCAGTGATGCTGGGGGTGAGGTAGGGCGGTGGGATGGTGTGGGGATGTGTGCTATGGAGGCGGGACACACGTGGGGATCCCCACTTCTCCAGCTGCTCACCCCAAGGGCAGCATATTGGTATTCACCTACAGCCACCTCTGCCTTAGCACAGGTTGGGGGCACTGGGGAAACCCCCCCAAGCCTGCAGAGCAGGGACCAAGCCAGCCACTGCCGCTCCCTCCACACACCCTCAAACCTCCCCTATCTCAGGAAACAGGGACCTGAACCATTCCTATTTCCCACAAAGCGGAAAGCAGCCGGAAAACACAAGTGCTGCTGGAACATATGTACATGCTAATAATTATAAATGCTAAAATTGATAATATTTTATATAATATATAAATATATAATATACAGTAATATATAATATGCTAAAAATGATGATCTGATCTTATAAAAGCAGTTTTCTACACTAGGGATGAAGCAGGTTGGGCAGCCGGGATGCTGGGGGGGATCAGTGTTACAAATAATTCCGGTTCACCCCATCCCTGTTCCTAGAGGCTCCTCATGGGGCTGCACCCTTGAATCAACTGACGTGGTTGGATTTGAGTCCGGTGAAGCACATGTTGTTGAAGCAGCCCCCGCCATAGGCTGGGGGGCAGGCTGAGCACGGCTGCCCCACCTTGTACGGCACTTCACCCTGCCAGTTGCCCCTAAAAAGAGAGGAGAGCATCACCTCTGAGCATCATCACCGCCAGCACCGGAGTGAGGGTGTTGGGGGGGGGGGGTCCCTCCATGCACTCACTTGAAGGCGTAGTTGCAGACGAGGAGGANGAGTGCCCCCCCCCGGCGCCCCCCCCCCCCCCGGCGCGGGGGGGGGGGGGGGGGGGGGGGGGGGGTTCCCTCCATGCACTCACTTGAAGGCGTAGTTGCAGACGAGGAGGACGGCGTGCCGCAGCGTGCTGCCCCACACACGTACATTGGTGCATGTGCTGAGGGCACAGCCCAGGCGGCTGGAGGATGCCCACACCATCTGTGCCAGGATGGAGAGCAGGAGCTATCAGTGACCATCCACCTAAGCATCCCACCCCAGGACCACAGCGCAGGGCTGCGTCCAACCAGGGAATTGCATCGTGCCTAGCAAATTCCTTGGGTTGGATCCTGTGCCCATCATAGGCAACGCTTTGTCACCAGAGGGTGATCTTTCGCTGTCCATCTTCTGTCTGTAGCCCCTCTGCCCCCTGCTCACTTCAATGAGCAGCAGAGTCTGGGTCAGTTCTCTGATTTACCCAAAGTAGATCCCAAATCTCACCCTGAATCACAGCCAGCAGCTCAACCTGAACACACGGAGAGCAAACAGCACCAGAAGCGCCTCCTAAAGTCTCTCCAGGCTGAATTTCTTCCTTAAAAAAGTCCATTTGCAACCCAGAGTGTCCCTGAGCATCCCTATGGATGAGCTGCCCAGGGATGCAGATGCTCAGGTAAAGGTTGGAGCCATGCAGAGGAGGTATTTAGGGATTAACACTGGGAAGTAGAGGGAGGTTTTCCACATTGTTCTGGCCAGGCTGCTGGGGGATGTGCCAGGGGATGAAGGAGCTGCATTCCAGGTTGCTGGCACAGCTGCGTGCTGTGAAGCTGCTCCATCACAGGCAGGATTCATGCCTGCACCATTCCAGCAGGCACAGTGCCTGCTGCTAGGATTCCATCCCGGATCCCAGCTCTGCTCACTGCACCGGGGCTGTGTGCAGCGCTCACCTGAGTATAGTGGCTGCAGACAGAGCCGCTGCATTTGGAGGGGCAGCGGGGGTTGCACTCGCGGGGGTGCGGGAAGGAGTAGTGCTGCTTCTCCTCGTGCCAGGATTTCACCATGTTGATGACGGAGCTGGACCTGCAAAAGGTGCTGCGGGTAAGGTGGACCTCCTCCCCCTCAGAGCTCATGGGCGATGGGGAAGAAGGGGAAGGCTCCACTTTGAGGAATGGGGAGAGAAGAGGGTCTTAGCATTCCTAGTGAGAAGGGAGCAATGACATCCTTGTGCCAAGTCCACTTGTGGAACTGGTGGACACACAACCCTCACTTGAAGCCCCTGAGTGCTCAGTTTCACGGTGGAGATCCAGGACCTGCATCCCCCTGGTCCATGTGCCAGGCAGACAGGGAACCGATGCCATTCTCCCAGTGAGAAGTGGGCACCTCTGGTTTCCTGTATTTACCCTTCTGCAAGAGCTGGACCCCCATCTCCACCACGGGGGCCTTTATGTGCCTCTGGTTGCTTCTCAGTCCTTTGCATCTCCAGCTCAGAGCTTCCCTGCTCCTTGACCAAGGGGTGGCTGCTGCTCCTCCTCCTCCAGCATCGCAGGGTGCGGGGGCTCCTGGAGCCCGCTCTGCCCGCAGAGCACTCACCTGCCCGAGTGGATGAAGAGGTTCTGCCCCATGTATTTCATCAGCTCGGGGGGGCCGTGGTCCCACAGGCAGCGCGCAGCCCATGCCTCAGCTGCCCTGGCCAGCCGTTCATCCCAGACCTGGCCAGGAGGAAAGGAAAAGGGCTGGCAGGGATTTTGGCTGCCCAGAGAAGGGAAGAGGAGAAACCCACTCTGCTGTGCTCAAGGAGCACCCATCAGTGTCCAAAAGCCACATCAGGATGGAAAAAGCCCAGGGGCAGCCATCCCAGAGCTGGGAAGCTCCCAGATGTGCCAATCAATGGGACATGGGGTCCTAAATCTGCCCCTGGGTGGACACTTCACCCGATTAGGGCTCCATCCCTCCCACACCTAGACTGCATGTGTCTGCCCTGCACCAGGGACATGCAACATCCCCCAGGACAGATGATACAGATGATAGCCACAAACCCTGACATCCCCATGTGTGGGTGCCTCATCCCTACCAGGTTGGTCACCCACATCCCAGGTGAGCCCCTTGACCCCACCAAGGACCCAGAGGTATTCTACTGGAGCCTGACTCACCATGTACTCCATGTTGGCAGCAGGGGGGGACACCTGCGCCCGCACTTGGTTGTGGTAATCCAAAATCAGGCTCATGTCGCGGCGGGAGAGGAACCGCTTCGGATGGCCCCGGGGGACCCCCGCGTCCCACAGCAGCCCCGCGGCTCTGCCCCCGGCAGGGAACAGGGGCTCGGTGTCGTTGGGCAGCAGCCGGGAGCTGGACTCTTGTGGCATCCAGAAGCCCACGGCAGTGAGGAGCAGCGGCAAGTGGAGCACAGTCATGCTAGCCCCGCTGGCCGGATGGGCCAGTGGCTTTCTGCTCCTGCACAGAGTCAAGGCAGATCACCGGTCCCTGCGGCCAGCACGTGGGTCTAGGAGGGAAACCAGCGCAGGCACCGCTCAGGTTTGCAAACACCGCTTCCCCTTTTCCTTTTTTAAATCAATCTCCTCAGTGACATCGCTCATGGCAGCGAATTCCCCAGCACCGGCAGGGAGATGTCTGGGGAGCTGTTTGCTTGTTGTTTCCTTTAAAGAATAAAATCAGTACAAAACCTCCCCCATCTTTTCAGCCATTGCACAAACCTGTCAGGCAGCGCTTAAATAGGATCCTGCTGAGAAACTCGCTGCAGTCCTGCCCTATAACTTACTTGAATAAACCCCCAGCACAAACAGAAATCTCATCTAGATAAAGAAATGCACGGCAAAATCCTTCACCAGTAAGAAATTCTGACGATTCCTTTCCTCAGGGGAAGACAAATCAGTGCCAAAAGCAGAATTTTCTGCTTTCCTAAAAGAAGTTCTAAAAGAAAGGAAATGAATGAATGAAATATTCCCCCATCTGTCGGCCGACTTCTGCCTGGCACTTCCCAGCATCCCTGCCAGCCTTCCTCGGAGCAGCGGGGAGGCTGTGCTCCAAACACATACCTTGAGGGCTGAGCAGAGCCCAACGCCGGCAGCCGGTGGGGTTGCCCTTCCCGACCAACCGGCTGCAAGAGGAGGTTTAGCTTAGCCCCGGTGGGCAGCTCGCTGCAGCGCCTGATGCATCCTGAGTGCCCCCGGAGCGGGTCATGAAGTGCGGAAGGAGCCCCGCTCCAGGGCACTTATAGGCTGCCGGGTGCCTCCGCACACGGGCGGGCTGGCAGCAACATCGAGCCCTGCACGATGCTGGCGAGGGGGAGCGAGCAAAGCCCAGCCCACCCGTCCATCAGGCAGCGAAGGGCGTTTGCTGCCGGATGGGAGTTTAACCTGCTCTGGGACATGCACAGCTCTGTCACCTCCTCACCTCCCCCCACCCCCCCACCCCCCCCGGCTGCATCTGGGCGGCAGCTACAGAGAACGAAGAAGGGTTTTTTCCCTGGCGATGCCCAGCCAAAGGTATCGCAGGGGAAAAGAGCCCTTCCTCTGCTGTGCTGCCTCAGGCTTGCGGTGGTGTCCCCAGGGAGGGGAGGTGACTGCACGAGCCTGAAAGCCGCGGACAATCCTGCAGCATCAGGTGTGTTCCCTATTGCATCCCAAGCTGTCTCAATACCTGGGGCCAGCTGAATTGTTCCAGGTCACAGAAAGGTGGGCCCGGCAGGCTGGAGGGGCTGCTTGCAATGCCCCTCACATCTCTTTCTCCTACCTCTGCACTTAGTGTGAGTGTCCACGTGTGAGCTGCAGTGGGGCTTGCTGCCATCATCCCCCATGCCAAGGGGCCACAGGTAAGCAAGGTGCTTACTGGGTTCACCAGGGCACAGGTGGGTTTGGAGCCAGGACTTGGCTTTTTGACTGCATGAAGGGGAGCACCAAGGCCAAACTGCCTCTCCTGAGCGGGCAGGAGGCACAGAGATGGAGACGTGGAGCTGAAACCAGAACATGCCCAGGGAAAGGCTCTTCCTCAGAGAGGGACACAGGGAGGCTACCAGGATGGTACAAGGAGGAGAAGGCAGTCCCACAGCAGCAGCTTCTTGTCCTCACTGGTTTGACTGGGACAAGGGTCCCAGGCACACAACTCCTGGCCCATGCTGGGCCTGACAGCAAGTCCAGAGCCTGATCAGCTGCACCCAGTGCTGCTGTGCAGCCGCAGCCAACCAGGAGCTCAGAAAGGAGCAGACCCAAGCGTGGAGCAGGAACGGTGCCCAGGTGCTGAGCTGATGTGCTCTTTTAGCACAGCCTCACCCTATTGTGAGCCTCTGCTGAAACAGTCCCCTGTGTATATTTTTCCTGGCACCTGCTTGCCCATAAATTAACTCAAGATGCTGCAGCCCCCAGGGAATGGCTGGAGATGTGTGCCAAAGGATATTCCCATCTGCCCCCCCCCCCCCCC
>NDXB01003519.1:0-42591 GCA_002631895.1 Agapornis roseicollis | reverse complement strand
GAGCAATCCCAGGCACAGCTACAGGTTGGGCAAAGAGGAGATTCAGAGCAGGCCTACAGAGAAGGACTTGAGGGTGGGGTTGATGAGAAAATGAACACGAGCCGGCTGCAGTGTGTGCTTGCAGTCCAGAAAGCAACCATATCCTGGGCTGCATCAAAAGGAGCATGACCAGCAGGTCGAAGGAGGTGATCCTGCCCCTCTACTCTGCTCTTGTGAGACCTCACTTGGAGCATTGTGTGCAGTTCTGGTGTCCTCAACATAAACAGGACATGGAGCTGTTGGAACAAGTCCAGAGGAGGCCACGAGGATGATCAGGGGACTGCAGCATCTCCCATACGAAGACAGGCTGGAAAAGTTGGGGCTGTTCAACCTGAGGAAGAGAAGGCTGCTTGGAGACCTCATAGCAGCCTTCCAGTATCTGAAAGGGGCTATAGGGATGCCGGGGACGACTCTTCATTAGGGACTGTAGTGACAGGACAAGGGGTAATGGGTTCAAACTTAAACAGGAGAGGTTTAGATTGGATATAAGGAAGAAATTCTTTCCTGTGAGGATTGTGAGGCACTGGAATGGGTTGGCCAGGGAGGTTATGAATGCTCCATCCCTGGCAGTGTTCAAGGCCATGTTGAATGAAGCCTTGGGTGACATGGTTTAGTGTGAGGTGTCCCTGCTTATGGCAGGGGTGTTGGAACTAGATTATCTTAAGATCCTTTCCAACACTAATGATTCTATGATTCTATGGTTTAAGCCCAGCCAGCAACCCAGAACCAGGCAGCTGCTTGTTCACTCCCCTCCCTTCCTCCCCCGTCTCCCAAAGCAATGGGGAGGAGAATCAAAAGAATATAACTTCCACAGTAACAGCCCNCCAGAACCAGGCAGCCGCTTGTTCACTCCCCTCCCTTCCTCCCCCGTCTCCCAAAGCAATGGGGAGGAGAATCAAAAGAATATAACTTCCACAGTAACAGCCCAGTAACTAAGGTGTAACACAAATCACTGCTGCTACCACCAATAATAATAATGATAAGGGAAATAGCAAGGGAAGAGAATACAACTGCTCACCACCCACTGACCGATACCCAGCCCGACACAAGCAGTGATCTCGCCCTTCCAGGTAACTGCCCCCAGTTTATATGCTGGGCATGACGTGCTATGGTATGGAATACTTCTTTGGCTAGTTTGGGTCAGGTGTCCTGTCTCTGCTTCCTCCCAGCGTCCCCTCCTCCCTGGCAGAGCATGGGACTCAGAAAGTCCTTGGTCGGAGTAAACATTAGCAAGCAGCAACTAAAAACATCAGTGTTATCAGCACTATTCCCAGGCTGAAAGTCAAAACCACAGCACTGCACTAGCTACTGAGAAGGAGAAAAATGACTGCTACTGCTGAGCCCAGAACAGGGGGGAATCCCACAAGGCTGCATTTCCCCAAGCCACTGCTGCTGCTGTACCTGGCTACACAGAAGAGGCAGCTCATAAACAAGCTAAGTCTGGGCTATCCCTACTACACCCATGTTTAATAATTAGCTAGCACTTAAGTGCATTACCTAGAGGTGCTCTGCTACCATCTCTGTCCCTCAGGCAGCAGCATGTGCAGCCTTTTCAGCCTGGGACGACATAGGTCTGCTTGTCATGGGGAACCTGGTGCAGGGAGTGAAATTTCACCTATTGAAGAGCTCAGAAGAAGCAAGAGCATGAAGGTACAAGCAGGACAGTGATTCTGGAAAGCCTTCAAAAGATATGACTGCTCTGTGTTATTTCCAAACCAAACCCATTGAAATGCCTTTTGTGCAGTGAGCACTAATAGGAAAGCCCCTCTGACGGACCCAGCATCCTATTTGCTCTCCAGTTTCTAATCCATGTTCCAGCCAGCAGAAAGCAAAGGAGCTGGACCACATAGCCTTACAATTCCCTTGCCATGGATGCATGGGACTGTCCCATGGCTTAGTGCAGAAAGGAGAGGCTGAAGAAATTAAGCTCCTCTCAAGCCTCAAGGGTTGGCAAGCTCCCAAGGAAGGAGGTGGGGATTTCTTAAAGATCATTACCAAGATGCAAGCAACATTGCTGTATTTGCAGTGATGCTGGCTCTGCTCCAGACACTACATTTAGCACAGTTTGTAAGGAGGCTGCATCCAGGGTAATCATTGGTGTCGGGTGCAGCAGTTTTGTTTGGGGACCAGAATACAGGGATCATCAAGCTATCGTGTTACCTTGCCTGTTACAGGAATGTCCTGTGGGATTATTCCTGTGGCATCAGGGAGGGGAGCTTGGGGAAGAAGCAAGACCTTGTACAGAAACCAAGTACTTACTGGAAAGGCAAGGAGGATCCTCCCAGTTTGGCCAGGATAGAGACAAAAAGAGCCAAACAACTCAATGTGGATGTCACCGGCCTCTCCCCACTGACTGTGGGGATGTGGTCTTCATTGTCCCATCCCTGCCCTTCATCCCAACTTTCCCCTGGGAGCAGCCAACAGCTGGTCTCTATTGGCAACCTCAATCCCCAAAGCCACACAGCATCTTTGGCCCTGCTCACTGCAGCGTGCCATGGCTGCCTGGAGGTCTTCACTCAGGGCTTCCATCCAGTGTGTTTGCTGGTTCAGTTCCACTGGTATCTCCAACATTTTGTCCCCTGCACCCTGCCCACCTCAATGCCAGGGGCAGATCGGTTAAACTAAAGAGAGCAATGCAGTGCTTGGCTCTCCAGGAGCATGGCTGAAGGCGGCATTGACTCTGCTGGGACAAACTCCTCCAGGTTTAAGTTTTAAATTGCAAACAGACAAACCCCATCCAGCATTTTCTGTGTGGGCAGGGAGCACCTGCAACTGGTTCAAACCTCACCCAGGCTCCTAGGGGCTTGGCTTCACATAGCACTCAGTCCTGGGATGCCTAGAACTCACTCCCTCCTCCTTTCAAAGCCTGCTAATGAAGAATGAGGGTCCTGGGAGCTGCTTGCCCCTAGGGCTGGGATACATCTTCCTGCCAAGCTTTGGGAAGACTCCATGCTTCTGCATGCCTCTGCTTTAAACAATAATAAACTCCAAACAGAAATCCTACCAGAGGTTTGTTATAATCCACTTGCGACACTGCTGCACTGGAAAAAACCTCATTTGCATTGTGGTATCTCTTCCCATAGCACCCTTGGAAACCTGCCTGGAGCAGTCAGTGCTGCCAATCCTGGTGTCAGTGGCTGCCAGTAGCTGGAATCCTCACTGGAAAAGGTGGCGTGGCCCCACTGCCAAATGGGAAGAGAGGGTGTGCAGGACACACTGTGCAGCTGGCCATCCAACCCTGGCATGCTGCTTTATACATGTAATACTGCAAGCTGAAGCACTTCACACCTCTCTGCTCTGGGAAAGTGGCAGGAGGTGGCTGAAGGAGATGGGAGTTCATGATCACTCCAGATTTCCCCTCCACGGCATGCAGGGAGCCACCAGCCCTGCACTGTGGGAAGTGGGCCAGCTCCCTCCCTGCTTCCCAGAGCCTGCACACAGACTGAGCTTTGACCTCGTATTGCTGGTCTGGCAGCAGGGAAAGCACCAGATTTTGTCCTCTGGGAGCTGAGAACAGAGGGGGAAATCCCTTTTCCTACAGCATTCTAAGCAGGAGTGTGAACATCTCAGACAAAACCAGTCCCTGTGCCTCAGTTTCTCCATTTGTAAGAGAAAGATCCTGTTCTTGCACTACGCTGGAAGGTGTTCAGAGGGTTATTACAATTCACCCCCACCCCTCCCCACAGAGAGACCTGGAATAACAAACTTTCTGATTACAAAACCTACTGTATTGACAACAACAGGAAGGGCTCCACCACCATAGAGCCCCCATCTCTTTCCCCTTGCATCCCAAAGCCAGCAGCCAGCCCAGCCATCACTGCATCCTCATGGAGGGGAACATGAGTCCTGTGGCAACTCAGACCAAAGGAGGTCCTGCACTGATGTTAGCTGGGATCCTGCTCCAGGCGAGCACGCAGGACTCAGATGAAACTGTTGTTCTTCAGAGCGAGTGTCTCCACCTCCTTCATGAACCGGAGGCACAGCTCCTCCTGCCATGGCAAGGCCACGCACTGCACGGACACAGGTAACCCCACGCTGCCGCGAAAAGCCTGTGGCACAAACAGAAGGGGAAGAGGGCAGGGAGATGTCCAGGGGAATGGATGAGGATGCTGGTACCCCAGGAGAACCTGGCACCACTCACCTTTGCCATGGTGCGGTCCCACCAGTCCCCAAAGTACCCCTGGTAGCCCTTCAGCTCCTCCTCATCCTCATCTGTCACCACTGTGACGGGGACCACACCAGCAGGGAAGTCCAAGGCATTGTAGAGCATGGTGTAGCTGACTGCCACTGCAGGAAACAGGGAACTTGTAGTGCCAGCCTGCTGCAGGGAAACCTTTCATCCCTCTCTGCATATACAAGCTTCCAGCTAACAGAGTGGGATCCAGGACTACAGGATGGAAACCTTCCCCCTTTAGTTCCCAAATGCACCAGGGGGTTGTCCTGGGTGTACCCCATAGGTTTGGGTTACAGATGCCCCAAGAGCTGAGCTCTTCCCACTGCTGGCCAGTGCCTTGAGATGTGATGGGAGGAGGAGGAATGTTTTTTATTGATACTGAATGCCATAGTAGGGGCACGCTGGAGGCACAGCCCCCCATTGGCAGTCCTACCTGACAGCTTCGGAGGGTAGCCAATGCGAAGGGCTGGGCCCAGCATGGGACAAAGCATGACATCCAGGTTCAGCTTCTTCCACTGGGCAATGAACTGCTGGCTGAACTCCTGAGGAGGAACACACTGGTGGTCAGTGGGATGAATGCACTGTCCCATGGTCCCTGGGCACCCAGCCAGGCTCTCAGCCCTTCCCCAGGAGCAGCCATAAGGCCTGATCCTGTTAAAACCCAGCCAACCTTTTGCTGCCTGGCCACCAGCTCTCCCAGTGTACAAAGCACCCTCCCCGCTACTACAGCTAGAGGTGGGGGAAAGATTGAGTGTAGGGTACATGGTGATGTGGGACATGGGCATAGGTCTTGGGAAAACCAGAATGGAAATAAAGGCAAGTCTGCTGCAGCTGATGGCCCAAGTTTTCAAGTGTAGGGCTAACAAATTCAGGTCTGATTCAGGATCATGAATGTGTCTACATGTCATCCTAATCTTTAAAGGTGCTGAGGACTTGCACGCCCAAGGGAGATCTGTTGAGGACTGACCTATGTGCTCCTACCTCACATCACCAGTGACTTGATCATCTCCTAACCTTGGTGCGTACTGGATCTGCCTCTTTGCAAAGAGAAATAAAATCAAAGCTAACCCAAAATTGCAATACTTTACCTCAATTTCCTGATGAAGACTCCAGACTTGATCCACTGTGCTGAAAAAGAGAAACAAAAGCAATGAAAAGCATCAAGAAGTGCTGCAAAGACCAGCTTCAGGGACAGGGAAGAACATCAAAAAGCAGATGGGCACAGGCTAGCTGTGTTCATGGAGCTACAGCCAAGGCAAGAGAGGACTTTGGCAAAGTCCTGGCTTTCCTCTGAAGGATCAGGGGTCTTATTTCTGCTTCTGCCCATGATGGGGAGCTGAAGCCTAAAGGTAGATTGGTGCAGTGCTGGTTTGGTCAGACAAGTGCCAATGACTGCCCAACACTGAAGTGAGGAAGAGCCAGCCGCCCTCCCTTTGTATGTACCTTCTTTCTGTCTTACAGCATCCCTACCTCCTGGCATGACAGATCATAGAATCATAGAATAGTTAGGGTTGGAAAGGACCTTAACCAGTGCTGAAGCTGACACTGTATTCATTTCTCACAGGCTTCATCCATTTCCTAAGCAAGAGGCTGTGAGCCTCCACCTTCACTCTCATCCTCAGTATTAGAACAGTTTGCCAAACCCTGCAGGGTTATGGTGTTGACATAAACTGCTTCCACTCTTGTGTCTTCTGCCTTCTCAGATGCATGCAGCTGGGGCAGCACGCCTGATACAACAAACACTGCTGCTCTCCAGAAGACAAACACGAACCTTCACACATTAGCTCAGGCTCAGATTTACTCACTTTGCTCTCATACTCGCTAGCATGGCTGAAAATCGAGGCATCTGAGGAGGAGAAAGTAAAAGAAAGAGAACAATCAATCCCAGCCTGTTCTCTGGGTTAGCTCCACCACAAATACAAGCTGCTGGCTCAGTGCTCAAACAGGACTTGAGGGTTTTCCCCAAAGTGGGGAAAGGCGGAGCAGAAATAGCATCTCTCCCATCTGGATATGTGTCTAAGCACATGTGTCAGTAAGCGTTGCTTACTGACTTATCTACAGGAAAGCCTTACTGCAATGGAAGACAAAGTGTTCACCACTTATTGCTTAATTCCATCTATGCTATAAAGGAATGGACCTTACAAAGGGTTTGGTGATCCAAGAGAGGACATTTTTCATCCAGTTTGGAGACTTCATCAACCAGAGCATCCCCAGGCTGCTTTCCTCCAGCTCCCCTTTGCTGAAAGAGGAAAGGACATTTAGCTGAGTAGTGCTAGGAAGCAACCACAGAAGACCACAGCTTTCACAAAGCAAAGCAATCACAGCTTTCACCAGGCCAGCCCCTCTGAACAGTGTATCTAAGTGACAAAAAGAGGTTTGCTCCATTCCTCTGCTATCACAGTATTTATGCGATATCATCCAGTTTCCTTTCATCTGTAAAGGCTCGTAACAATCCCAAAGAGACACAAAGTTCAGCTGAATCACTTTATGGTAAGCTCCCCAGTAAATCCCAGTGCATATCAGCATATCTACATTCAATAGATCTGCTATGTGTATTCAGATGCTGGCCAGACCCTATGGAGGACTTTTATAGACAGGCACTGATCCCACCCAACCATTCCAGGCTATACTTACAACTTCCTGAGGAAGCTGGCACCCCCATCTGCAAACACTCCCTTGACACAGAAGTTAAAGAATGCATAGTCCACATTCATGAGCTCGAAGGGCACCAGCTGGAAGGACAACAGAAGAGGAGTCAATGGCACAAGGACAAGCAAGCTGTGTAAGAGAAGCCAGTGAGTGCTCTCAACAGGCCAAGTTGGGCTCAGGATTTCCTGACAAGCCCTCAGGAAAGCCTCCCTCCAGCATCTGAAGCCACCAGGTCCATCCCATCCCATCCATCCTTCCCTGAAAAGACTGTTCTACCTTTGAGCAACAACTGATGAGTCAGAAGATACAGGATGGGCTTGGCCCCCTCATGTCCAAGCAGACCCAAGGCACAAAGGTAACTCCAAAACTGGCAGCAGTGGGTGACAGGGAGCATGAGTCTGTGCTCCCCACTTCACTCCTGATCCTTGTGTAAGGGCAAGGGGGAGGCATTCAGCCACAACCATGGCATGGGAAATGACAGAGAGGAGCGAGAAGACAATCTCTGCTAAGCATCCCAGAAATCTGAGACCCTAGGATTGGGTCTGGGTCAACATGGGACTGCTTGCCTACATTGACTGGCCATCTGCAACTGCCCTTTGATTTTCTCCTTAGGTCCTTGTCTCCGGATACAAAACCAGGAGATGGCTTTCCATGCAAACTGCAGTAGATCTGTGGAACTGTTTGCCATGATGTAGAAGCAGTAAAATTGGCTTGAGAATAGACTAGGCAAATACTTGGACAACAGCTCGTCACAGCCACTGTGGTGTCCATCAGGCTCAGAAAACATGCTGAGCTGACAGTAATCATACACTGCAAGGACTTTATAAGCTCTGTGGGCACTTCCTCAGGGCCCACATTGTACAGCACCTAGGTGAATGCAGATCTCAGCCAAGGTGTGAGCAAATGCACCCGCAGTACAGACAAGTCACACAGCAGTGTTGTGTATCGGGGTGGGCTCCCTTTGGTATTCACCAGCACTTAAAGAGCTCTGAGATCCTGCCAAGAACAGGAATCAAGTTGCAGCATAAACAGTTTCTCTTTTCCAGAAGCAGATATCTCCTTTCATCAAAGCTGAGTGGATTCTGGACCCCCTTTCCTTGCCAAATTTGCTTGATGTTCACCCATGGGTCTCAAAAACATGGTAGATGCAACACATCTATTGGGCTCATGCAACATCTTACTGTGTGGCCAGCATCCTCCAATAGCTGCTTCGTCTCCCGAATGGCACGTCTCATGGCAGGGCTTGGCATGGTGAAGAAATCAGTTTCATAATAGCCTATGCGGAGGGGCTGAGTGCTGGAATAAACCTGCAGAGCAAGGGAGAGTGCCAGCTGGATGGAGGTCAGTGGCATCAGGAGCTGACAGCACACATATGCTGCAGGGTGAGCCTGGAAAGCAGCATTCCTCTTATCCACATGGCCACCCACAGGTACCAGAGATCTCCCGAGAGCCACTGATGCTTTCAGCCTGAGCAACAGCAGCTCTTCTTGTGAGACCTGCAACCCCTTTGAGGTCCTTTACCTCTTCATTGAAGGGAAGGGGTGGCACTGAGCTGTCCAAGCTGAACATGTCCTCACACAGGAGTGCCCGCATGGATAGAGCCAGGCTTTCCACATCTTTTGCTATCGGCCCAACTGCTGCAGTCACTGGAAGAGATCAAAAGAGAGCATTCGTGGTTGGAGATCTTTCAAGGGCTTGTCCTGCCCCTGGAGGACCTCTTGGCATTTTCTGACTTAGTCTAGTATTGGCAACTGTTTCTCATAGAGGACTGGGCTGGGGGTGCTTACAGTTGTCTTCCTATTAGCAGGCCCATCATTAGGGGCCCAGAGTTGTTATCCATCAACATGCCCTGACATCTCCATTTCATGGTATACAAAGTGAAACAAAAAGCTTAGTCAATCATCACACAAGGACAACATAAGACACCCCCTTTGCTAATCTCACCTCCCACAGAGCAGTGGCATCACACACCAAACTGGTTGTTACAGGGCGTGTTGAGGTTTGTGTGTTACACAAACAGCTCCCCTAGGCTCATACACATTCCAGTTCCTCAGGAATCATGGGGTGGCTTTCTGAAAGAGTGCCTTAAAGAGAACCTGCTTCTCTCTCTGAACATGTTGGAAAAGGTCCCCCATAGCCAGCTGTGGGCCCTTCTCACCCCTGCCCTCCCTGGGGACCAGCCATCAGTTCCTACCTGCCTTCTGCCCAGGGGTACCAGAGACTACTCCTTTTTTACTGCAAAGAGAAAAAAAGAGACAGACAAAATACAGCAGCTGAGTAGCTTTCACGGAAGGGAAAGGCTTTAACCAGTAGCAGGTGGTAATGAAAACACTGCCTTCCCTCTGCAGATGCAGAGGTTGACAAGAAGGAAGGACCAAGGGGAAGGCCAAGAGAGACCCAGCTTAGGCCAGAATGATTTATGCCCTCTCAGACAGGAACAACCACCCCCTTCACATGCAGGTGGAGAGGTTTCTCCATCTCCACTCTGGGGAAACCAACGCTTCCCTTCATATAGGCCCCAGGAAACAGCCAGGCAGAAGGGAGAAACAAGAACTTTGCAGCTCCTCCTGAGTTCCCCCTTGCCACGGGAGCATCCCAGCACAGCAGTCAATAGGGTGACCCAGAGACATTACCATGTTACTCACAGTACCTGAGCCTGTTCCCAGTGGGTTTGAATGCACAGATCCCACAGAAGGCAGCAGGGAAACGCAAGCTCCCTCCTAAATCCGTCCCAAAGCCCAAGATGGACCCACCTCCTCCTATAAGTGCCCCTTCTCCACCAGTAGAGCCTCCGGGGCTTCTGGTGTAGAGCAGCGGGTTGAATGTCTGACCAAAGATTAAGTTATTGCAGTCATAGCTAAAGAGAGCAAGAGAGAGATCGCAATGAGAGGAATGTTGCTATCTGACATAGACACCAGCCACTACAGAATGATCTTCAGAAGGTAATTAGGTAAATCACTAGTTGTTATATTAACATCACTTGGTCTGAGGGAACTTCTCAAAGCTTCCCACCAGCCTTTTAATGGCAGTCCCAGGACCTGGATTCACTGCCACCTCATTTCAGTGTCACCAAGCATTGCCCAGACAGACCCTCCGGCAGCACAAATACATCAACCCTCCTGGAGAGCCTTCCTGCTCAGGTGGTCCCAAGTGCCATAGGACATCCAAAGCAGCCCACATCCCTCCTGAGGGGAGGTATTGCTGAGACCCTGCTTGGGAACATGCCAAATGCCAGCTGCGGTGATATTTGAACATTGGAATCCCCCAGGAACCGGTGGAAAATCTGATCATCCCTGAGGCAAACTCTTTGTATAGCTTTCTTAGACATGTTCAGTCATTGCTGTGTCACCTTATGGAAGGCATTTCATACGGCTTGGGCAACAGTCACCCACTCCAATTGACACAGTTCACTTAGTATTAAGGTATTAATAAGTATTAAGTATTAATAAGTATTAAGGGCAATAGCAGGGTGGTGGTCCAGCAGAGCACACCTGACCTCACCCTAGATCAATGACATCAAGAGAGGTCTTGCCAGGTACAGCAGGCAGTTTGGTGGCAGGGTAATTTAAGCTTAACTAGCTTTCCTTCTATGAATATGTGTTGGCACTGTACAGTTAACAGGAGCATCTCTGAAAGGTTAATTTTAAAGAGAAAAAATAAAGTGATTTAAAAACATCCAGCACAGGAAAGAAGGGCACTGATTTCTCTCCTTTATTCCATTTGGAGCTAGAGTTAATTTTCATCCTTAGCGTAAACGTGTTCACTTCTAAAAGTGAAACTTAAAAGACACTAAGAATGGGGACCAAGTGTTATTGAAAAAGAAGTAGGAAATTAGAATTGGACTTGATAGAAGCCCTCACTTGAGATGAGGGAAGGAGAGGTGCCAACATGCTGAAGGAATGGAGCGCCCACCTACCTGATGAGGGACTGGGGAACGTTGGTTTTGACAAACGGAATTGCCCCCTGTCTCCTGAGCACCTGCACCACCACACTGTCCTCTGCCACAGGTTTATTGATGTTTCTTATAAACCCTAATGTGGAATCATGACCCTGGGAACATAGGAAAATGAAGTTTCCAAATGGAGGACTGCAATTCCCCTGACACCATATTTGTATATACATACAAAAGCATGTTCATGCATTTCCAACAAACCATCCATCATACACACATTGCATCGTGTCTTGGTGGTAAATCTGATCAGCCTTCTCTGTTGGCTTATATGGGAGATGGGCAGCAAACACCATGGCCAGGGTATGCCCTCCCACATCAGCTATGACAAGGTCAAGCCAGATGCTGAGGTCAAACCTCCCCCTGCCACTAAACTTCCAACCACAGGGATGTTGGGATACATGAGGTTACCTGGCAGTCGATGGAGTCTTTGAGGCTGACAGGCACCCCATAGAGCAAGCCCAGCTTTCCCACTGGCTTCGCTTTCTGGACCTGGGTCTCGCTTTCCTGCAGGTACTCTGTGATGCAGTTGGTTTCTGTGGCCATTTGCAGGGCCTTGGGGAAAGCAGGCAAAGCCCATAGGTGAGACACAGCCTGCAGCATTATAGAACAGCCTTCTGGTTTGCAGAGGACACTTTCTCTTTTCCACCCTTTCCCACCTTCCCATCTGGGCAGCCTGTATCAGGGCAGCCTTTCTCTTCCTTTCCAAGACATTTTCATGTCAAACTCCAAAATGCTCCCTGGACACAGGAAGGCCCAAAGCACCATCTGGTGTGTGATGAAGAGAGGCAGTCAGCCCAGAAGGATACCAAAGGCTATTCTTTCGATTGAGCTTCTAGGGTGGTATAAAATGATAACCCCAAAATGGGAATCCAGGAGGTGATCAGGGCATTATGGAAAAAGTAGAGAATGAAAGTGGACACTGAGTCATTGGGGTTTCACAACCCATTTGGAAATGGAGGGGAGACAATAGCAGCACTTTGCAACTTCTCTGTAGCTATATTTGCCCCTAGGAAGGTGTGGGGTCCCCAGATACTGAACTTGTTGTTCCCTTCTGCTCCGAACCAAGTTGAGAGCCATAGCAGCGAGATGCCCAGCTCTCTCCTCACTCACAGAAAAGCAAGAGCAGCCCAGCACTAATCAGTGAACAAGTGCTCAGCATCATAAAGAGCCAGTCCCACTGTGTGTTTAGACACTGCCCACCTTGCCCACATAGGCATAGAAGACATGCTCCAGAGGTAGGGAGCCATCCCGGAGTTTCTTGGTGAGTTCCGGCAAAGGCAGCTTGAGGATGGAGACCATGTTCACAGAAGGATGCTAAGGGAAAAGTTGAATGATCAGTGACACACATCTACCTCAACTGATGGGCTCCTCCTCTCCCCTTGGTGCACACTGTAAGCCATTCAAAAACATCTGCCATTCACTGGTCAAATGCAATATATGCCTCATAGCTATGATCCTCCTCTTAACAGTGAGCATAAGATGAAACCTGCAGGGCCAGCAGTAGCCCAGGCTTTCTAAAGCCTTGTCTTTCTTGCCAGACTGGCTCCACCAAGTACTTGCTGTTTAAGAGAAAGCCTTTTGCGCAGCCTTGTTCATACAGGTCTTGTCCAGGCCTGAGGAATTGGACTCTGAATTACAGTGGGAACTGGCAGTATGGTTATAGATACTGCTCCAGCAAGAAACAAAAGCAGACTTGGGGCTAGCTCTTCTCCTGGCATCACCAAGATATCCTACAGGGAAGCGCTCAAAACAGGGAGCCCCTCAGCTGACAGCAAAGAGGTCATTTTAGGGGTCAGCAGAGATTTACTCACCACCAACTAAACACCACGAGAAGAAACATCAAACCTCATCCCCCAAGCTGGACTCTGAACCGAGCGAGCCCACTCCAACCACAGGCCGAGCAGTATGATGGGATTGCAGTGGAAACAGCAAATTTGAGCAGGAGTTTGGGGCACTAAGGGCATCACACCCTCACCCCCTTCGACCCCATGGGCAGAGTCCTCGGGCTGCGCGACCGCTGCGCTGATAGCACACTGCCTCTACCGCCACCTTAGCAGCCAGGCCGAGCTTCCCACAGGGAAGCTCTCGGACAAGGAGCAGAGATTTCCCTCTCCTCGGTGCCGGTTACTATCTGCTGGTGTGCCCAGCGCACCGGCTGCCCCAGGGCGCGTTTCCCCCGTCCCTGATACAAGACGGGATCGCCGCATGGCTGGGTGCGGGTGCGTGCCCGCATGGATTTAGGACGGGAAGGCAGTAATAAAACTAAACCCCAAACAGCTCCATACCAGCGCGGCAACTGCCCCTTGCACGGACACCCCCCCCCGCCCGGGGCACGCTAAAGGGAAGGGCGAGGAGCCGGGTGCCGAAGGGAGAAGCGCGGCTCACCGCACCCACCTGCTCCCGAAAGCGGTGCGCGGCCATCTGCATCTGCACCAGGCTGCGCTCCTGCCTCTGCCGCGCCGCCTTCACCTTCCTCCAGAGCCCGCTCCGCCGCCGCCATCGCAGCAGCAGCAGCAGAAGGCTGGCGGCCGAGCAGCAGAGCACGGCGGGCAGCGGCGGCCGCATGGCGGCACTGCCCGGCACCCACCGACCGACAGACCCGGCCACCCGCTCCCAGGCACCGAGGCTGGAGGGAGGTGGGGGAAGAGGGAGGGAAAACCTAGGGAGGATCCCAGCTGGGAGAGGTGGGGCTCCGTGGGAAGGGATTTAACCCGTTTGCTGACTCGGCAGCAGGGAGGAGAGGAGGAGATGCAAGAGCAGGAAAAGCTCTAGGGTGAAAATGCAGCCCTCGCTGTGATGGGTGGGCTCTATAGAGTTATAGAATCAATTAAGACCTTTGAGATCAACTCCAGCTGTTACCCCAGGGCTGCCAAGTCCACCACTAAACTGTGTCATTAAAAGCCTCATCCATGTGTCTTTTTAGCACTTCCAGGGATGGTGATTCCACCACTGCCCTGGCCAGCCTGTTCCAATGCCTCATCGCCCTCTTGGTGAAGAAATTTTTCTCAATATCCTCTCTAAACCTCTCCATGCACAGGCTGAGGCTGTTGCCTCTTGTCCCATCACTTGCTACTAGGGAGAAGAAACTGGCCACCTCCCCTCTCCACCCTCCTTTCAGGTAAATGCACAGTGATAAAGTCTCCCCTGAGCTTCCTTTTCTCCAGGCTAAACAACCCCAGTTCCCTCAGCAGTTCCTCATGAAACTTGTGCTCCAGACCCTTCACCCTCTCGCTGATCAGGTTTATTTATGCTGCTGTTCCTCAAGCAAGGCTTTGATCTCCCTGTTGTTTCTCAGCTCCTCTGGGTATAATCTTCACTAGGAGCATCAAAAAAGGGAGGGTGCGGGGGGGGGGGGCGGAGGAAAGCCCAAAGTTACCCGCAGCCTTTGTGATTCCTAAAGCCAAGCAGCTGCGTGGGAAATAAAATAAGCATCCCAGCCTGTGCCCAGCTAATCCGACTTTATCACTGAGCGTGGGTGCGCCTACGCTTTGCGAAGTCCTGCAGATTCCAGCATCAAAATCTGGCATCCCTGCTCAGGCTGGGCAGGGAGCGGGGCTGGGGCCTCCCCTTGGTTCTGAGGGAAACCCCAAGATAATTTCTTTGTTGCCAGCCCCATGTGGGATCTGTCCTTAAAACACCTTCACTGCTTGCAAGAGCTCATCAGCAACTGTTTCAAGCTATCCAGTTTAGACGCTGCCTGTAGGATTGTGGAAGACCTGTTGGGAAGGGTTTGAGATGTTTTCCCTCTCCCTCTCCCTCCCATAGGGATGAGCAGTGCCTAAACCACACCTGGGCAGATGCTGAGCTAGGAAATGGGATGGAGTTAATGCCCCCAGGCCTGATTTTCTTCTTTTCAGGCCATTGTCTTTACTTCAGCCTTGAGGTCATCAGGGCTGGTGTAGCAGCACCTGAGTAGCTTCTGCCAGAGTGCAGCTCTCCTGGAGAGAAGCGCTGTGCTGTACATACACAGCATCCTGTGTCTCTTTGCTGGAGCCTTGAAAACATTCAGCCCTCGCTGAATTTGTGGCCTACAGCTTCTCTCTCTGTGTTTGAGGATAAGCAGCTCACTGTAATCTGGGTCAAGGAAATTACATGCGAAACAGCCTTTTTTCCCCCACTGTTTTTCTTCTTTTTATTCCCTCCCCACCTCCTTCAGACTGTGGGGCCCAGTAACAGAGCTTTCAAGGGCACTGCAGTCCCATGTGTGCAGTACTTGGGGCACAAGGAACTGTGAGCGGAGCAGTGTTGGTTGGGATGCCCTTGCCAGGAGGACAGAATCTGCTCAGGACTGGTGAGAACAGACGCTGTGATCCCTATCTCCTCGCTCTTTCTCACACAGGAGGCTTTGTGCGCTCCTCAGCTGCACTGATCTCACCTCGCGGCAGCACAATGCCAAAACAGGGCTGTTTCCCTGCAGGCTGTAAAACCAGGTGCACCTGAAGTCTTTGAACAAGAAAACAGGAGAAGTGGTGAACTTTAGAGGAAGAGAATTTAGCAAACAGTTCTGCTGGAAGACAAAATTACTTCTCCA
Source organism: Agapornis roseicollis (assembly GCA_002631895.1). Lineage (NCBI taxonomy): Eukaryota > Metazoa > Chordata > Aves > Psittaciformes > Psittacidae > Agapornis > Agapornis roseicollis. Next base: position 27,246 of record NDXB01003519.1, on the reverse strand, counting down.
ACCTCCTTCCCCTTTGTTTAAACCCTACTTAAAGCCTGCCATGCAGGAGGAGTTTTCAACTGCTGCTGTACAGCTTGTCAAAGGGAAGAAAACAAAACACAAGCTTTATATTTGGAGCTCCTTTGGCTCCACAAGCTGCTGCCTGAGACCCCCTTCTCCCCTCTACAGGGCATGTGTATGGGGCTGAATAAATGGGGTTGAGGCATAAGGTGGGACAGTGTCAAGGTTTGTATCTCTGCTGGGGCTGGCCAGCTCCAGGAGGTTAACCCAGGGCATGGGAAAACCCCAAAATGCAGCTGGTCTCTGCCGTGACCCAGTCGCCACCAGGCAGGGTTCAGTGGATGGGACAAGGCAGAGGATGGGGAGGCTCCAGTATAGGAAGGTCATGGCTGGGGACACCCTGTTCAGGAAGATGTGCCTGGGACCATCTAAGAGTCTGGCCTTGCTCCCCATGGGCTGGGATAGGGAACCAGCTGGTGGGGTGAGTGATGCTCTGATGTCCCTTTGAGACATGGGCATGTCCTTGCTGGATGAGCAAGTGGAGTTTTTCTGCTGTTATGTCCAGCAGCATAAGGTCTTGAATTGTAGAACAGTTTGGGAAGGGACCTTAAAGATCATATAGATCCAACCCCACTGCCATGAGTCTTAAGGTGCTGGAAACACCATGAATCCTGCCCCTGCACATCTTCCACTGCCTGGCAGGGCTGGAGCCTGTGGCTAAGGGAAGGCAAAACGGATCAGCTGGATTTGTGAAAGCTTCCTTCTGCACTGTCCATACCCCTCTCTGTATCCACAGAGTTGCAACTGGGTGGGTACCACCACACCCCAGAGATGCTGTAACTTTGTGGTTCCCAAAGGAGGGGCAGAAAGGCATCACTTTCTTCTAACCCTGACAAGTCACACATGATCAGCTGGACCGGCTTGGGCTGAAGGATCAGCTTGCTCCCATTTATCTGACACCAGGGCAGATGCCAAGAGCATGGCAAACATACAGCAATGTGTTCCTTAATGCTGTCTCTTGGTGTGCCAGAGGTCTCAAGCCAGAGGTCAGATTTCAGTGACTAATAACAGTGTGCTCATACAGATATTTCTGGTGTGAAGCAATCAGATTCTGGCACTCAGGGCGTTCTGCAGCAGGGAGATCCACAGTTTATCCACATGCTACAGGAAAGTGACATCTCCTGTTTGCTGCTCTTGGCTGATTTCATTTCCTGCCTCTTATTTCAGAAGAAATGATAAAAAATAGTTCAGTGTTCACCCCGGAGTTTATACACTTCTGTTCTTCCACTTCACCCCATTGCTATCAGATGGTTTCCCAGAGGTCAATAACCTGCTCCTGCCACCAGCTGCCAGGAATCCCTTTCCTGGGATCTGGCCCTCTGGAAGAAGATCCAAGCTTCATTTACAACAGCCATCGGTCCCTCCTGCTTCTTTTCTCCTTTTCTTGTAGGTTCCTGGCTCTCAACTGGGATTCCTCAACATGATCCACAAGAAGGTGAAGCAGCTCCTCTTGGAGATGGAATTTAACCCCTCCAAGAAGGCTGTCCAGCAGCTCAGGAAAGAGGAAGTGTCACGTGGAAGGGATTCCTTTGGCCCCTGCAAGGAAATGGTTGTTTCAACCAAGCTGTTCACTTTTGGTAGGCTCTGCCTATAGAAGCTGTTAGTCCTCTTCACTGTGCTCCAGAGCTCTGCTGGTGGGAGAGCTGCCTGCTCCCATATCTGCTTCAAGCTGGAGTATCTAAGTTACCATAAGCAGGTCGAACACCCAGTTTGTGCCAACTTTCTGGACTCCGTTCCGAAGCAGATTAAGGAGTGCTCATGTGTTTTCTCCATCAGCAGAGTGGAGGAGGAGCTGACCTAGAAGAGGACCATGACTTGGCATGTGCAGCTTGTATTTGCTCAAACTCTCTTGTTCCTTGTGTACCTGGCAGCTTTTGCATGGTAGCTTGATGGAGAGTAAGGAAAAGTTCAAGAGATCATAGTAATTGTGTCTTTAGGATGGGGAAGTCCTTTGGGAGATCCCTAAGATTGCTGAGGACACTTTAAGCAAGTAGTTTGAGGCTCTGAAAACCTCCTTTCTATGCAGATGAGGGAATAGGGAGTGCCAGTGTGACAGCAACTTAAGTCCAAACAGCTTTCCATTTTGTGTGAACATTAAAAAATAAGGGGGAGGGGAAGGGGAAAGAGAAAGAAAATTTAAGTGGGAAAAATGAGTGCTGCAGTTGTTTTACACAGCTGAATGAAGATAATTGTATTGGCAATTGTGAGTGATTACAGTATTATCTGCCATCAAAAAAGTTATTTTTTTGAATGCTAAAGGAATTAATGATACATAAAACTGCCTAGATTGAGTGCATTCATCAGCAGAAATGCCTTGTGCTGGCACCACTACACTGTAATTACTCTGGCAGCTCAGAGGAAGAGAGCAGGAGATAGGGGCTGTTCTGGATACTGCCAAAGATTTACATACATTTACACACTGAGCAATTCCAGTGCTCGGGAAGGGGGAGAGAAGAGCCAGAGCAGCAAAGCTGATGAGGAGGGAACAAGTTTCACTCCTTCCTTTTCTTTATTGTGCATTACAGAGTGAACAATGGGGTGTCATCTCTGTATTTAAAACTTTACGGGGTGAAGCCAGTGTGAAGAAGATGGTTAAATGCTCCTCAGAATAGCAAGAAAAGGAGCCCAGGCTTTACAGGATGCTGGCTTACAGTGTGTTGAATCAGTAAAACCAATCCTTGGGTCACAGGCAGTCATTGCCCAGCACTGCGAGACTGATGATGATGGTAGGAACAATAGAGGTGGTGTCCCCTAGCGATATCTGCTCATGCCCTGTGCTTCGAGTGAGCCCATCATGCTACCACATCAGTGGGGCTGGGAGCATGGGTACATCTCAGCAGGGATGAGGTGAGGAAATCTAGAAGAGGTGCTCTTCAGTCTGCTTCTTGTGGTCCTTCAGCAAGGAGATGTGATACTGAGGGAGATGTTGAAAGGCTGGGGCATTGCAGAAAAGGCTGTTGCAGGGGTCGTGAGCAATCTGTGCAGAGCAGAGGATGTTTGCCACAATGCAAAGAGGGACTTTTAAGAGAAGGGTGCGGGTTGCAGCCCCTTTATGGAGCCCACAGGCCCCCTCCAGTGATGGAACAACGCCTTTCTCAAGCAGGAAATCTTTAAGCCTTCGTCTATCTCCATCTTCTTGTGCACCGATGCCTTCTGAACTGCATCCTGAACTAAACTAATAAAGGAAGAGCACAGAGCCTTCCTAGCCCATGGGGAACACCAGGCCATGCTCGGTGTGCATCTCATGCTGCTCCGGGAAGACATCGCTGCTGGATGCGTTTGGCTTTTCGGGTGTGAGCCACCAGAGAGCAGGATTGAGCCGCTGTGCTAGCAGAAACCTCACGTTCGGAGGCTTTTGCGTCCTAAACCCCTGCACTATAAACTGTGAACTTGCACGGAGAGTTGAACGAAGCAGAAAAACCTTTTCTAGCTCTTTGGATTGATGAGACAACCAGAGCTTTAGCGGGGAGCAATGCTTTGATTTCAGACAGGTTTAAGTGTTGTTATAAATTGATGGCAATTTTGCTGTTGGTCCATCTGGGGTGGATGGGTTTTGCTAAGAAGGACATCCCAGTAGGGTTTGATTCTGCAAACTGAGTGCTCAAGAGACCTGCAGCTCTGCTGCTGCCAGGTTTTGTTGCAGGACTGAGCCTGAGATCTGTCAGGCTTTTGAATGAGCAGGGATATCTCCATCCTCTCTGCATGTCAGAAACGGGGAAACAAATAATGTTACTTATGTTTGAAGCGCCACAGGCCAAGTTTTGAGGCTAACAGGGGCAGCCCCAAGTTTAATCCTCACAGTCTTCCCCCAAAGCAAAGTTATTACATACTTCGAGTTCCGAGTCATAGCAGGGTCCCGAGCCCTGACGCATCTTTGAGCGTGACTGGGCTGAATCCAGACATCCTCGGTCACTGTGCTGTGGTTTTCCTTGCCTGGAATAAAGCACACAGACCCCGAGTTTTCTTTTGCTCATTGAGAGCTCTGCTTCCTGAACAGGCCAGGAGAGGGAGACAGCCAGCCAGTTACCGCCCTGCCCGGTTTGCCGTGGGATGGGAGCAAACACGCTTAAATACACACGTTGATTTTCCCAGGGAGAAGGGTTGATCTGCGCAGGCCCCGGGTGACCTGCGAGTTAGAGTTACACAAGCAGGATGGGCATCGGGCAGGACGGGAAACTGAGGCACAGAGCAGGCACATGCCTTGGTGGAGCTGGTTGATGGCATCCTTCTTCTGGAGGACTTATTGCAGGCTGCAAGCTTGGTGTCAATCAGTCAACATCCTCTTGATCTGGAGTGGGTCCATGGGGTGGGATACGGGGGGTTATTTCAGCATCACCTAGATGTCACCCCTATAGGACACCGGACAACACAGATGTACCTCCTGCCTTGTCCATGCCAAGTGTCTGTGCAGTGCACAACAGGAGCTGGTCCTGATTTAGACCCCGCTATGGAGAGGTGGTGGGGACCCTCACCTGTGGGCAAGCTGTTGTTGGAGGTGCAAGGGCCATAAGTATGCACCTGCAGCATCAGGGGGACCCTCACTGACTCCTGCCCTGTCACCTTCTCAGAGCAATCAGAAAGCCACAAGCAAACAAGTCGATTGATTGATCGGTCCCTTCTGTCACCGGTGTTTTTCCTCCTGCTCTCATCTCTCCCGGGCCAGTGCTATGGAAGGGCTGGTGAGATCACCCCTGTGCTGAAGAGAAATAAATAAATAACCAAATAAAAATGCTGACGTGGAGAAGTCAATCAGCTTTGTGTGGCCTTGTAATATCTCATTTTATCCGCGCCACGCTTTATTAAATTCTCATAAACCTGTCAATGAGGACAGATACCATTCCAGTTTACCCCATTAGTTCTACACAATGACATCGGGGAAGAGGAAGGCAGGGATGGGGGGGGGAGGCATTCGGCGTGGAGAAAAGAGGAATGAATTTAGAGAAGGGGGGGTTGGGGGGTGGGGAAGGAGAAACCCAGAGCCAAACTCGGCTTCGTGACAATAATGTAATAACATCAGCAGCGGCCAGGGAAAGTAATTGAATTAAGTGGCTTTTGTTAATGGTTTTAAGATTTAGAAATGTAAATAATAGTTAGGACTCTTTAATGGGGCTCTGGTTTTAGGTAACTGCAGCCCTGAGAATAAGAATTGCTTTGCTGTTTAATGTGATGGCAGATAGTTTTGTTACTCCTCCGGCTTCATGCCTGCAAAGCATATTTTGCAGTTTTAAAGCCGGGTGTGTTTATCATCTTCCCTTTCTAACTTCAGATGGAGCTTAATTCGGGAGTATTTGCATGAACCCTTCTTAGCCAGTCCCTATCAGTTATTTGCACCGCCAGGAATAAAGTATTATTTCTCCCGAGCTGCTTTGGAGAACTTCCTGACTGCAGGGTTACTCTGCTCTGAAGCCTCCCGTCTATTTACATGTTCATTAAAGGCAGGCGGCAGCGGCTGCTCTCTATGGCAGGGCCGGACTCGGCTCCCAGGAGTAACGCCATTGGGAGCAGGGATGTTACACCAGGCTTAGGCCAGTGGGGATGAAGAATCCAGCCGACAGGTAGGATGAGCTGGGCGATTTAGAAATGACTTTCATGGGAACTCGTTCTGCTTAAAATATTATTGGATTTTCATTTAGGAACCTATCAAAGTGCAAGAATAAAGTCTGAGCTGCCTAACCCACATAGGTCTAAACAAACAGGCCTTCCTTCTGCTCTGGGATCTGACAGCTCACGGATTGGAAAGGGTCCTTCGTTAAGGCATGGGCTAAGTCTCAGGGAAGCCCACTGTGCCAGGCAGAATAGGGGGCTTTGCATTTGTTCAGGCTGGAAACCTTCCCCTTTGCAGGATAAAGTGCTCCTTGGACTCTGCCACAGGGATGCTGCCTTCCCCTCTGTCCCTTGAACTCTGCCTGCTGCTGCTTGGGCATGGGAGGCAAAACTCTCCAGCAGCTTTTGCTCCAGTCTCACAGCAAGTGAGCAGCTGTGCATGCACCAGGTCAGTCTAACACATCCTCAGGGCAGCTGCCTTCTGGTTTGATTCACCTGCAACCTGCAGCAATCTCTGCTACTGATGACTTCAGCTCTGCTTCTGTGGCTGGAGAGCCTGCCTCATGGTTGCAAGCTGTGCTTCCCTTCCAGTGGTAACTCAGGACCTACACAGCCTCAAAACCCTTCCTCCATCATCTTCATGAGCCTTCCCTCATCACCTTCATAGCCTTGCCTGGAAAGAGAGCCTGGAAACCCCAAGCTTGAACCAAACCTGACCCAGCTCATTTGGGCAGAGCTGTCAGATTGTAAATGCAAAAATAAAGGGTTCAAGTTACACATTTCCCCCAGGGGTTTCTTAAATAGCTTGTTTGCAAAAGAGACAGAAAAGAAATAGTTCAGTTCCTCCTGGAGAATTTGAGAAGAGATTTCTCGCTGCTGTCCTTTTGCTGTATTGCTGTACTTTAAGTGAAGCTGGGGTACAACAAGGGGGGGTTGTTTCTTTCCTCATGGAAAAATAACATAAGAACAAGAATAATATTGCAATTAAAACAACAAATCCCTCACTATTCCCTCTTTGAAAAGTGAAGCCAACCACACTATTCCTGAGCAAACTCTTAAAACAGCCCCTGACTTTGTAATTTCCCTCTGACAGGTCCCTTTTTCCTGACCATGCCACCATGGCACTGACTGTGGCAGAGGGTGATGAAGCTGTAAGCTAGACTCCTGCTCTGGGCTCTCCTGTGGGTGCTGCAGCCTAACGCAGGATGCTGAGTCCCAGCACTGTCCCTTCCCCAGGGAGGCTGTAATGCAAACAGGATCGGTGGTTTTCCCTGCAATATGAATAAGAGAGGGTCAGATGCTTGGGAATCTGGGGGTTTGGCATTTGATGTGATTTGTTTCCCAGTAAGAGGTGGGTTGCAGGCTCAGCACTTGCCTCTCCTGCTGGAGTCCTGTTGGAAGGCTGTGGTGTCCTCAAGCAGAACTACTGGAATTTTCTCCCTAAGCCAGAATCCTGCTGTTCTGTGTCCTTCCAGGGAACAAGTGACCTGTGCTGGAGAGAAGAGCTGGGGATGTGGGAGAGGGCTCATGACCCCCTTTGTCTCCAGCAATTCAAGGGACCACTCTGGTTCCCTGCCTTGTAAGAAGGGGTGCTCAGCAATGCAGCAGGATAGCAGCTGGAAAAAGATTTACACAGCCCTATAGACAGGGAAGGACTATTTAATGCTTGGAGAGCCATTAAATAATTTGCCATGATAAGACCCAGGCAATGCTATTTTCTGCAGATAAAAAGCAGGTTATTTTTCATTAGCTGCGAAAGGGCTGCAGTGGTGGTGAAACTTGCCACCAGCTCTGTAGCTCGACACAACATGAGCAGATATGAGCAATATCCTAAAAATAGCTGAAATCCACTGAGGGCTGTGTGGAGCTGTTTGCAAGTGCATCAGGTGAAGCAAGAAAGGGATGGGATGACTCTGACTCAGGCAATGGTACCAATGGATAGGAGGCAAATGCACATTGAATGGGATATGCGAGCATCCCAGAGCCGCTTACAATCTGCTGAAGCCACGTGTGGATGGGAGCCTGGCCCTGGATGCAGCATTCTGACCAATCAAGCCTGAATTGCAGGGGTTTTGATGGGACTGTCCTGAAGCTGTCTTCACTGACAAGCTCCCAGCTCAGCCAGGAGCCTGTGAGAAGCAGATGAGGGAAGAACAGCTCTGTGAGCCAAAGAAATTGGACTCCAGATGATTTACATGGAGCATGAGGGGCACCAGAAGGGCAGCCAGCCCAGAAAATGAGATTATAAACTATCATCCCCTGTTACACGCTGGGACGTGGCTACAGGGTGGCCTCTGGCATCATTCAGGAAGGCAGCCATGGTCTAGTGGTGAAAGCAGAAGGCTTTTGTCTCATTACGTTGGAAAATCCCCCATCCTGAGGAGTGTCTGAGAATAGATTAGGTTTCTGTCTTCCCTCCTGCAGCCCTTTCCTGATGTGTGTGCACTGCCTGATACCTTTAGAAGGTACAAGAGCATCCTTACTGGTCACTGCTGCATCTTGCTGTCCCTGTGGTGTGGTCTGGAGATGTTTGTGAAGCCAGTGAAAGATTGGCAGTCCTGGTGGACTGAGATGGTGGAAGAGGTGAAGCCCTTCCTCCAGCTGTCCAGGTTCTAGGAATGCAGCATCCAAGGTGGACCCGCTCTTGCAGTCAGGCTGGCTGCTTTGGGGTTGGTGGTACCCACAGGGCATCTCTCTGAAGAAGTTCAGATATTGCTTCCTTTGGGGAAGGAGGAGGAGATGAATCTAGAAAAGGGATGCAGGAGCCCTACAGTGGCTGCACCAAGTGGCTTAAACTGATTTAGGGTTCAAGCAAGGCCAAACTTGCATCTGAGCTAAGAAAATGCAAACCAGCCCATCTGCTCATGTAGGTGTGAAAGCTACTGGTAGAGGTTTGGGTGTTTAATGTTCTTCACCTCTGCAACATGAACTGATAGGAAGGGAAACGAAGCACTAAAAGGAGTCCTCAGAAGAGGCAGAGCCTGGTGTTTATTCTGCGCTGGCATGGAGGTGGTTAATCAGATAATCTCTGGGCCCTCTAACACAAAGAGAAAGTGAGTTTTCTGATCCATAAAGGATCAGTCTGCAGGAAGCCCCATCAGACTCCTCAGCGTGAAATTACACCACAGCAGGGGAGTACAGTCCTGCTACTGTACAACATTAGAGAGATGAATTAGGACTTGACATTCATGTGCTTAATATGCCTATTCCTGGCATTATCCCACAAGGACCAGCCACAGCCAAGGACTTACGGTCACCGGGTCTAGGAAGGTATTTAGGATTGCTCATTTGCTTGCCTCCAGAGCCAGGCTATCTGGTTTTCCCATCTCGGCATTAGGAGCAGGGGGAAGCACAGCCCAGCTCTTCTATCTTGCAGCAATCTGGTTGGGTGAATAAACACTGGGCGCACCCTTGCTGCTTGAATAAATCACAGTGATCCTCTGGACTGGTGAGTGTCGAATGAGGGAAATAACACAATACACATAAAATCCTGACTTGGTCCTGAAAAGAACAAGAAAGAGGGAAAGAGCCAACCCTGAAAGTATGTCTCTAACAAAGAATAGATGTTTACTGGAAAGGAAAGCCTCTGCAGATCTACATTTGAAATCATTCAAACTAGGTTAGCCTCCCCAGTGTTAAACTGGTTGGAGGTGTGCCTTGGACAAACATGGGCATTCTGAGCTACTTTACTGAAGGGGCTTTGCCAAGAAGCCAGAGCCTTTCCAAGTCCCAGGTCTGGGCTGTGCGAAAGCTCCCACCTGTTTGAACTCTGAGCCAGGGCAAAGTGCTTTAGGTTTGCTTTTTATCCATGAAATATTTTGCTGAGAACAAAATTTTAGGGGGAGGGGGAGAATCTGCTCCAAATTCTGGAAGAAATAAAAGGAAAAATGTTGTCTACGAGGCCAAATAGTTCTGGTTTCGAGCTGATCATTTTCCAAGAGAAAATCCAAATTTTTCCTTTTATATTTTTTTTTGGTCAGAAAGTAGCTGTCCTGCAGGAAATTCCTGATTTCAGGGGTGTGCTGCACTTTTGGCATGAGCACTTGTGATCAAGCTGATTGAAATGCCGTTTGATTGGAACTCTTCTAAGAGTGGACTAAAATTTGGCAAGGTTGATAGAGGGGAAATACAGACAAGAGCAAGAGAAATAAATGAGAAGCAGAGTCCTCCCAGAAGCTGATTTTGCAATGGTCTGGCATGGAGAAAGGGTGAAAACTTCCGCGGCATGAGGTTGTCTTTTCTGCTCTGATCACATTGTGCGGCACGTGAGCGCTTTGCAGCCCACACATCCTGCTCCTCCAACCCTCCTCTTCAAATGGTTTCACTGGGGCAAAGGGAGCAGGATTATGGTGGGATCCTAGGACTCATCTGGATATGGAAGTGGTGCTTAGCCTGAATGGTATTGAGCATGACCATGCAGAATCAGTTCTGAGCCTGACCGTACAAAAGCATCTCTTGCGTTGGGCACAGCGGATGCCCAAACTTGTAACCCATTTCTACAGCACTTGGGATATGGACACATGCTAGCTTGTCCTGCTTGAGAAGGGACATGGAAGAGACCTCACTAGGGAAATTCATTTAAAAAAGGGTGAATTAGGACTCTAAACCACAAAGCTGTAGAATTACTATGGGGACTGTGCCACCATACCACTTGTTTCTCCTGCTTTCTGTTAAGCTCCTGGTAATCCGTGGAGGTGAGGATTTCTATGANACAAAGCTGTAGAATTACTATGGGGACTGTGCCACCATACCACTTGTTTCTCCTGCTTTCTGTTAAGCTCCTGGTAATCCATGGAGGTGGAGGTGAGGATTTCTATGGACTATTGTGTTTTTGCTTAGGCACAGACTTCATGGGAATATTTTTTCCACTTAAATGTCAACCAGAGCTAATGTTGTGATGAGTGAAATCAAATAACAATTCACATCTATTCTTTTTCATGTGGTGGAAGTTTAGGTGCTGGGCGCATACATCCTGATGTCAAACCAGGCATGGAGGTGTTTCTTGGACATACGGAGCAGTCTCTGGTGAATGCAGTTATCATATCAACAACAAATAGAGTTAATGGCTGAGGTGGCTGAATACTCTATGGATAAGATGCGCTCCCCACGGTTGTTTTCTCTGCCTAGAGGCACTGTCTAGGAGAGTGATGTGTGATCAACACCCCATCTCCCACATCCTCAACAAACTAGCCCTCAAGTCCAAATAAACACTTTCAGGAGGAAACCAGAAAAGAACCTTGTATGCTGAAAACTGCCCAACATTTTGGTTGTCCCATTGTCCGACAAGGCAGGCACAGTGTTCCCAAACCCATTCTGTTGATTTAAAATAAATCCCAAGAAAAACATCCCTGAGTAAACTAATGTGTGGAGGCTGATGGAGCACTTCACACCTGAATGATAAATCCCCATTCTCCAAGAGAGTGACAATATTTTTAGTGTGCTTAGCTTTTGTCTCCTATGAAATTAGAAGTCTCCCACTGAGGGTTGGGTTTCATGTCTGGGTCACAGTTTCTACAGAAAGGAATTTTCATTATGGTCTTGGAAACACTTAAGCCTCCCTGTGCAACTGATCTAGCTGAGCTTTTCATAACCAGCAGGACCATGGATGCCATCAACAATCAGGAGTGAAATCTCAAGCAACCTGAGAAGGAGGAATGAGCCTTAGATAAGACGGGATCTCATAGGGAGATTAACATAGACTGGGTGGGTAATTAACCACAGTGACTGTTTGCTGAAGGTGAGGTGGGGGGTACCTCCTTGTTGGCAGACTTTAGACTGGAGGATGGATTCCCTATTTCAAGGGGGAGTTAATTCACCAGTGTCTTTTTGCTTGTGATGTGTAGGGTGACAGACTAGATTATGAAGCTGGAACAGAAGTTTGGGGACCAGTCTAGCAATAACTGAGTCTTTAGGCCACACAAAGTGTGAGAAGTAAATAACTCTTCCCAACATATCAAATGACATGGGAGAGACTGTATCCCAAACAAATATGAGACCTAGGAGCTTTTCACAGGGTATAAACCCCAGATTTACTCTGATTAGCAATTCAAATACTATATTTCTAAGCCTGGGGCTTGCCCTGTATTCTGAGGACATAGTGAAGGGACTCGTTCCTCTTTATAACAGTAGTTAAAGCAGGTATATATCTGAAACTCCCTTTGCCTTTCTCTCTCCAGGTTACAGAACACCAATAGTTTCATTTTTCTTTACAGATGCTGTTTTCTAATTATTCTCATTATTTTTCTCTGGCCTCTCTCCAGTTAATACACATCTTTCTTAAAGCGGTACTCAAAACTAGACAAGTTTTTCCATCTCGGGTCTAGCCAGAGATGAATAGGCAGAAAATGCATCCCCATGTCCCTCTATCAGGGTTGTCCATGGCTGTAAAAGTACCTCATGAGTATCATATGGCTTAAATCAAGGAATTACATTGAAAATCTGTGTCAGCAGCTATGTAGACTGAAAATGGCACACTCTTTAGTGGTGCCTCCCTCCTGTTGAATGTGATGAAAATGTGGAATGTGTCTCCTCCCCTCCAGCTTTTTCTGCATAGGCAAGATGCCAAAACCACAAAATGAGTTAGAAGAAAGCAAAATAACTGTTGTGAGATGGACCTCTTCATCAGTGTGCTGCAGTCAAAGGTTCTCTGCATTGCACAAAACAAGTTTCGACATAGAATTGCAAGATAAAAGATTTGTAAAGATGCTATCATAGCTCATACTCTGATAACAATTGATGATCCATTGCAATCCAGCAAGGCTCTTGAGGTTTGGGGTAAATCTGATGAGCTGTGAATCTAGAGCATCAACGAACACACATGGATAATCTGCCTTCTTTGGAAAACAGGAAAACCAGAACCAAGAATGTGAAGCCTTTTCTCCAAACCACATATAATGGGGCAGGGGAGACAACAGCAGCAAGACAAGCATCAGGCATCTTTGACTTGCTCAAGGTCAAGGCTGCCCTATTTCTTAACTGAAAGTTAATCCTTTGGCATCGGTGGTGGGAGCTCTATTTTTAGGTCTCTATTCTTTTATAATTGATCAGATTTTGACCTCCTGGAAGCTGTTCCAGTCTCACAATGCTCTTCCTGCAACAGCTTTTTGTTTCAGAACCAAACTGCTTCTCAAACATTTGGCAGCTGAGGACCAGTGCTTGGGTGGTGCTGGGGCACCTCTGGGTTCTTCAGACCCTCCTCCTGCCTTAGGCGGGCTGTTGCAAACACTGGGTTAGGCTGGCTGTGACTGTGTTTACCCGAGTTTTGGAATTCTCTAAGGATGGAGATCCCCCACCTCTGGTCACCATCATGAATTCCTAGTGTTCAGTCCAAATCTCCTAAGCTGCAAGTGATGGCTTTTGTCATACAGGAAAGCTTTGGCTCCATCACCTTTGTGTCCTTCTTGGAACTGCTGTCAGCTGCAGCTTCTAGAAAGGGCTAGGAAGAAAATGCTGATGGAGCTAGTGTGAATGCAACTGTGAACCATAGCATGAAAGATGGTGATCCTGGGAGACCTAGTAAGGAGATGCTTCTGCAGTGCTTGAGATAACTCACTTCTCTGCATTCTCTTTAATGACCCTAATTTTCTGTATCTTATTGTAAGGCAGTTCCTCTTCAATCACAGTATTTAGAGCAATAAGTTGGGTTAGGAATCTTTGGAGGACTGCATACCTCACTCTGAACATGCTAGGCAGCACGTGAAGCTGGGGTTGATAGAAGCTCACTCTTCATCAGCTGTAGACTAAGCAGAAAGCAGGTCCCTGGTTTATAGAGGATTGAAGTGAGACAGGATGGAGAGACTGGCACTGTCCTCAGTCCCACCTTTTCCTTCCAGAGGTGTAGCATACGGTGCTGCTGCAATTACATAGCAGAGGACACTCGCACTTGTGTGACAAATATGAAGTTGTGTGACAAATATGAGAGCCCACGGGCTCAGGTGGAAGCTCCTTCAATGCAGGAGTTGGTAAACTGTGTTGGGAAGCTCTTCAGGGCAGGACATGGAAGTTACATGTCTCCGAGTGCTCAAGGCTCCTACTTCTGATGGAAATCACTGACAGATCCCAAATGATGAAATGATGTTCACTCATTTCATTTCTGCAGCAGACATCTTGCCTGCTGCAGAGCAAGTCCCTTGATGTCCTCTCCTTCCACCTCTCCTTCTCTACATAGGTGATGCACATCTCTCAGAAAAGGTTATTTTCTCACATAATGGCTATGTACAGAGCTTTGCATCACCGGGCTCCCATCCTCCTGAGGAAAAGAAAAGCCTCAAGCAGGATGAAAACTGAACACTAAAAATAGCACGCTGCTGAGCAGGTTTGTGGGGCCACTCTGCGGAGAGCCAGCGAGGCAGCCCTGAGGAATGCAACCAGAAAAGGACACAGGGCAAGGGGAGAGACAGCCCTTTCCACCGGCCCCCACCTGCCCCTCTTTTCCCCTACTGTGTGAACCTACTGTAGATTCCTTGAATTTCCCTTTGATGTTTATCTCCCCCCAGTAATTCTATTTGGGGGATTTGCTAAAGCGACAGTTAGAAGAATACAGCCTGGAATGGGGCGGCCGAAGGGCGAAAGAATGTTAGAAACAGGATTAAGATCATATTCTACAAGCGGTTGTCAGCCACTGAATAGGGCTAAAGTTTCTTATCGGCCCGGGGTGCCAGAATGCCTTTGGATTCTTCTCCCTTCTTTCCCTCCCCTCTGCACAGGGCTTTCAGTGCAGCGGGGAAAGCATAATCATTGCCCTGAATGGGGAGGTGGGCTCTCGCAGGCTTCACCCCATGGCGCAGAAGTGGGAGAGGGGGTCAGGGGATTGCTGTGAGTGTCGTGGGCAGGCAGTCGGGTAGCTTGGGAAAAATGGAGAAAGGCCATGGTGGTTAGTGCTGAAGTGGCTGGAAGATTTTAAGGTGGAAAACTTGTGTATTAAGTGACGAGCATTCCCTTTTGGAAGTCCCAAGCTGTTTCTTGATTATATTTACCTTTTTGCACAGAATTTCATGACTTTCACTGGGCATTTTAATTGCTTGGGGTTTTTTATTATCCCCCCCTTTTTTATTTTTCTTTTAGATGGAATTGGCATCCTGCTGGGAACCTAATTGGAAATATCTGGGGCTTGCTTCTGGATATTCCAGATTGTAAGAAATAGAAGTTCCAGAAAAGTGGAAGAATTTGGAAATAAGGAAGGGAAAAAAACAACCAAACCAACAAAAAATTGTGTTTTGAAAACCTACAGGGCAAAAATACTTGTGAAAGAGTAGAAAATTTAGAAACCTGTGAAGCTATTTTCATATGAAACACAAGTGCAAACACATTAAGCTTGCCTGGAATCTAGTAGCAATAAGTTTCCCTGAAAGCTAAAGGCATACAGGGTTTTGATGTTTCCACCAGTAAGATCATTTTTGTCTTTTTATACAGGTTAGGACCTTGTAATAGAGAAGATTTTGAAGGGTCCAGTGGCCTCACCCTTCCCAACCTGCGATACAACAAATGTGCCCTTGTGAGTCCTCCCAGATGTGCATGTTCCAGTCAAAAAGGAATGTTTCTGGTAAGATATCCAGATTCACTTAGCTAAATCTGGGTTTTGTTTGACTTGTATTTAGACTATGTGGGTGTGGAATGTTTTTCACTTGTTCTGCACAAAGCAAGCAGAAACCTTGCCATGATTTCTGGTCTGTGTTGGAAAAGGAAGTCTTGCAGGTAATATCATTTCTGGACTGGTCAAAAAAAGCTATGGAAAGAACAAATTAGCTTTCCAGATCATGACTACTTGTAGCTATCCTATAATGAGATATTGGGGATAATGGGTTGCACAGGGAGGTTGTGAGTGCTCCATCCCTGGCAGTGTTCAAGGCAAGTTTGAACAAAGCCTTGGGTGGCATGCTTTAGTGTGAGGTGTTCCTGCCCATGACAGGGGGGTTGGAACTGGATGATCTTAAGCTCCTTTCCAACCCTAACTATTCTATGATTCTATCACAGTTTTCAGTAACCCTTGCCTGGCTTAAAGTATCAGGAAAACTTTGTCAAGAGACCCACTGATGAACAAGAGCTCAGCAGTAGATATGGAACAAGTTTGCAATATTCAGGGAGCGAGAGGGTGAAAGACAAAGGGATTAAACCCTAACTCCTGGAGACCTGCGAATATGGAAGCATCTTTGCTTATAAATTGATTTCTCCCTTGTGGGTTATGGAAATTTGATGTCCAAATACTGAAGTCAAGAAGTCCTTTATCTACATGACAAAATCTCATTAATTATTTTAGGGACTTGAGGGTAACTTTCTTGATGCTCGTGGTTGGCAATACTGTGAAACTTGAGTGAAACAGGGAATGAATGGCATTACCACGTTCAAAACCACTGAGGTTCAGGAAAGTTATATAACCCACACAAGATGATGCAAAATAAGTCAGATTTTTTAAATTCCTCCGTTTTTCACAGTGCTTAACAAATAATTCTTTCAAGTCAAACTACAAGGCTACATTCTGTAGTTCTTATTGATTTCAATTGGAACTTTGGCTAAATAAAATGTGCCTGCTTCTTTGTTCAACTCTTTAAATCCATCATGCCTTGCTATTGCTCCTAGACTTTGTCATGTTGCTCCCTGCTATGATCAGCCCTTGTTGCATGAGGGAAACCCACTTGTGTGCCGTGAGAGCTCCTACCCCAAGGAGCTGACAACCTGTTCTATTTTTGCACTTAAAAGCTATGCTTCCAATAATCCTCTTCCAAGTCCTTGTTTAAAGTGCCAGAATGAACAATCACTCCTTGTTCAAGGCAAGCACAAGAAGAGAGGGTTATGAAAGGAGAAGGGTGCATCATGAAGGCTGTTTGGACAGAGGATGCTCTATGGTCAATGTTCACATGTATAACTTGTATGTTAGAATCATAGAATCAACTTAGATTGGAAAAGACCTTTAAGATCTTCAAGTCCAACCATTACCCCAGGACTGCCAAGACCACCAGTAAACCATATCACTACAGGCCTCATCTACATGGTTTTTGAACATTTCTGGGCATGGGAATTCCACCACTTTCCTGGGATGCCTGTTCTAATACCTATGTTCTCTGTGAAGAATTTTTCCCTAATATTCAATCTAAACCTCTCCTGGCACAGCTTGAGGCCGTTTACCTTATATTCCTTTTTCTATTCTGCTCCTGGGTCAGTGTTTTTTACATAACTCAAGGGTTTATACAAATGAAAACATGATGAATAGTTTATGCCAGTTAAAGGTAGTGCTATTAGCATCCTTTCATAGCTGAGGAACTCAGAGCACCTTCAAAGCCGTGTCAAGCAGTTGCAGTAACTCCACCAAGGTGATCTGGCATATGAGAATGACCTTAATGCTCCTTCACCAGCAAATTGCTCATGAACATGCCCAAGAGCAGTGACCCTGCTCCTTCCCTCCAGCTTGCATCTGTCTAGTTGTACCAGCTTCTCCTGAATACCCATTGCCGAGTGTAACTGGGTGACACTGGGGGCAGCCCTCTGAGGACTTTTGCAGCAGAGCAACACAACATTTGGAAGCCAACTGAAAAAAAGCTGGACTAGATGTGGCTTCTTAATTCTCATAGATCTTAATACTCATAGGTTTCTTAATACTTATAGGTTTTTAATACTTATAATCCTAGTGCCGAAGCAATGCTTCCACCTTGTATAAGGCCAGCGTCATGTCCTACCCTGTGACTCCAGCAGACAAAGCAATACCAAGTATTTATTCTGTAACACCTAATATTCTATATTATCTGTTTGGCCCTTTTAATCAACTTCCTTTGTTTAACCAAGGTTTGCCTTTCCTTTTAACTATAGCTGAGATGTCATAAGCCAAGGGATGATACAGCTGTCTGCTGTTAGCTCCTGGTTGGTTTGGCACTCCCAGTATAGTGCAAAGTGCAAAGTCCACTTTATTGCATCACTCAAAGTCACCACTCATCCAAGCAGAATCCCAAATAGTGAATTTCTTTCCCCGTGCTTCTGGCCTGTACTGTAGATATCTAAGCTAAGGTGGCAGCAAACAGCCTGCTGGCACTGGGTGACAGTCAGGGTGACAGCTATGAGCCTGCAAGGGGGACAGGCATCTCTAAACACATGCTTAAACATGACGCTATTTGTCCAATAATCAGTAACATCAAGAGGGCAACATTAAACAACATAATAAATTGTGTGCTGGGCTTCAAATTGGATCCCCTTTTTATTTGATTTTGCTGGGATTTATTCCATTTGACAAACCACGCTGTTTAGAATACAATAGTGGCATAATCACAGCCCGGGGCCCTCATTCTTCAAGATAATGGGATACTTATTCATCTAAGGCAGGTACAAGTCTGTCCTTGGCTTTCATTTTACAAGATTACTTGTATTTATGTCTCGTTTGCAATAGGTGATATCTGTCAGAAAGCAATTTTCACCCAATTTGGGGTTCTTAATATTTTGTCTTGAAACTCCTTTGTGGTTTATTTTTCCTTCCACCCCACCGCTTGACATGCATTTGGCAAGCAACCTGTGGACAGGCTGGGTTTTCCCCCCTCCCTTTTAAACAAATAAATAAATAAATAGCATCCCCAGCCCTGTTTACATAGCTCCCGATTTATTAGTTGAGCGTGACAGCACAGGAATTTTTCAACGTACAAGACGTCCTGGCTGGTGTGTGCTTTCCACTCCATCCTTAAGAAAAAACAGAGAGCTGTGCTTGCTTTTGTTTGCCTTGACAGTATGGAAGTTCAGCAGACAGGAGCTCTTCGTCTCCCTGCACATGTGCCAAGATTTCATGTTTCAGAGGGCAGCTGTAGGGCCAAGCTGAGGTCCTCATAAAGGCTTCAAGGGCTTAATTTCAATGCTTTTTTTTTTCAAGTAATGGTGAATGAAAAATGAGGTTTGGGTTTTTTTTGGGCAGGAACTCAGTGTTTTTTTCCACTGTTGTTGAGAACACTGCTGCTCGTGGTGGTGGTGCATTAGGAAGGTTCTGTTTAATGCTAAGAAGAACCTTTTCTTCAGCTAAAAATGAAGTGAAATGTGGAAAAATATGTGATAATCTGGACCTAAAAAACCATATGGACAGAATTCTAGCTGGGATGTCAGCCCTTCTAGATTCCCTATGTGAAAAGTTCTTCTTGTTTCCCTGTTTTCCCATTTCCCCTTGCTTACCTCCACAGCCCTCTCTGCTGCTTCTGGGTACCCTAGGTTAATAGGATCATAGAATGGGTTGGGTTGGAAGGAACCTTGAAGATCATCTAGTTCCAACTGCCTGACATGGGCAGGGACACCTTATGTCCTCAAATTCCACCTCCGAGAATGCAGCAGCTCCATCTCATTTTGATGCTTTTCTTTCCTCTCTTCCCCCTGAGCCTTGCTGAAAGTAGCAGGAACATGGACAGATGTGAAGCCTGCTCCCAGCCCTGCTGAGACCTGAAGGAGAGGTGACACATTCCTGCAGGTAATACAGCCCTGCAAACGTCCTGGGAGGTGGAAGGACTTGAAAACTCAGGTGGAAGCAAAACAAACAAACAAGATTGGGGAAATGGGGCTTAAATCAAAAGCACATCTCTCATCCCTCTTTGTTTAAGCTGGTTAGAAGAGCTATGTGCAAAGGGGAATTACTTTGAGGCAATTCAGACACCTTTCTTTTCGCTGTGGGTGTCTCTGAAGGAAAAACTAATTTGCTGCTTCTGCTCCATCAGGTCTCCCCTCTATTGTTCCCCACTGATGTAATTTTTTTTGTCTTACTTCAGAAACATTCCTGCCTGAGTAATCATCTCCAGCACGGAGAGCAAGGAGAGGAAATTAAGATGCTATTGAGGGTTTGAGAGCTATCTCATGTTTCAGAGTGGATCAGAAGGCCTTTTTGTTTTTCCTTATTTAAGGTGCCTGTATCAGGGAGGTGAGGCAAACATGTTGGATGGCTTAGCTGGGGGAGAGGGATGAGGTGGAATGGGGCTGGTCTTAGGAACCTGTGGTGTTTCTCTCTTCTCTTGACACAGCAATAAATGCGATCTTAATTCCACATGCAGGTCCATCAACAGCAGGGAACTTCTCAGTGGAAGAGTTTCATCTTTGGTGGTCTCCACAGGGCAATCAAAAGATTGTACTAGATGGTTCCCAGTTTTACCTGGGGAAGGGAGGATGCTGGACTGCAGGAGGTGTCAGACAAAGTGAAGCAAAACTGAAGCTGACACGTAACTTTTGGGTGCTTTTATTGCCTTCCACAATCACAAGCTGAAGAGAGCTAAAGCCGCTTCCACCAGGTGTGTGCCTTTTCTTGTCATACTAATGTTCATGTTTCAAGAACAATGAGACTCTACTCATGAAAATCCATCAGCAAAGGTATTTCCAGGGTAACACAGTGGATTTCAGTTTTTCCCACTGTTTACCAGGGCAGCTGCATGGAGATCTTAAGCCAGCTTCAGAATGGCTTTGCTTTTCTCTGCTCCTTTTCATGGCATCCTTGGAAAGATGTTCTCTTGTCCCCAGCAGCCACCCTGGCCATGGCCGACAAACTGCTGAGATGGACCACTTGGCTTAATTCACAGAGCCTTTGTGGTGCTCACGACCTATTAATTGAATCCATAAGAAAGAAATAATGGGTAAATTAGCATAAATATTGCACTTGGGATTAAACTGTGCTTGCAGCTGCCTTTGCAATCAGGGGTGGTGTAAAGTTTACTGTATAAAAATGAGAGCTCCAAAGTCAGTCTGAGAATAGAAAGTTCCTCACCTGACCTCCCCATGGCCATCCCATGGGCATCTTTTCATACGGAATAGCTCCAGTCAGATCCCATCTCCATGTGCAATACCACGTAACTTTTAGCCTCCCAATGTCCTATGGAAACAAGTTCCCCCAGGTAATGACACACGCTGTAAATGGGACCTCCTTAATTTACTTTGCAGATGATGGAGCGACTTTCTTTCAGCACTCCAGTTCTCTCTAGTGCATGAGGAGCAAACCCATGGTTTGGGGGACTTTACAAACTGAGCAGGAGCAGTGCTGGGAGCTGGGCATTCACAGTGTGAGATGGAGTGGAAAACAGCATGGTGCAGACAGTGTCACCAACACAGAGCACTTTGTGTCTCAGTCATCAGCCAGAGTGGATCAGTCACAGTGTGATGTGGTTTTCCACTGTGATGCCTATAAAAAACATAAAGAGGAAGTTTGAAGGAGATGAAAAATCCTACCAACATCACCATTTATTGGACCTTTCATTAAGTTTATTGAGATAACCTTGCATCCCTGTTTGTCAGTTTGCCCATGTGTTTTCTTGTGGATACGGTACAGTCCAACACTGACATTTTGCTTTACTAATGCGGGGAGAATATGTTTGAAAGAAAGCCAAACTGAAGGAAATCTGTACCTTGCTGGTAGACTGGATGTGCTTTTTGCCTCTGTGTGAGAGCGAATTAACTTTGCTTTAGGTCCCTGCAGCCCCTGCTCAATGCTTGTCGTGAAAGCGATTTGCAAACCCCTCTGTCCTGGTGGCTTCCAGGAAAAGCAAAGTTGAGAAATGGACTTGGCTTGTCCCAGCACTGCCCTGCTCCCAGCAGGAAAACAATTTTAGGTGCAGGTTTGCAAAAGAGAAGCAGTATTTAGGGCTGCGAGTGTGTGATACAGGCACCCTGCTTCTAGACCTGCAACATGGATGTGAATCTGGAACTAATCACAGGTCTTGGCTGGCCCACCTGGATGAGTCCTTGTTGAATCAGGGCTTGGAGAAAAGTATTCACTCACATTTGTGGATTTCTATGACAGTCAAGCAGCTAAACACCTTCCAGGCTCTGGGTCTAAACTGGTAAGCGTGGTGTAGATGAGATGCAGTCGAACCACTTCTGCACTTGGACATTATCCAGCCACTACAGCAAGGAAAATATTTTCCTCCATTAGCTGGAAAAAGCAAAGGATCAAAGGATGCAGTCTGACAGCTGGGAGGCTGAGCTTCCTCCTAATGGGAAGTCACGCTTACCTGGGGATGCTGGACTGACCATACCTGGTGTTGGAAGAGACCAGAGGAATAAAGCCGCAGATTTTCCCAGGGTGGAGCAAAAAGCCAGCCTTTATCCAGAAAGCAGCTACAAATCCTGAAGACACCAATGTAAGCAAAAGCCTCTAGTGATATGTGGACAAAAGTTGCAGGTATTTAAGTCATTCAGGCATCATTAATGTTTGCTTTGTCAAAGGCGAGATAGGTTTCTCTGACATGTGCCTTGCAGCAGGTTAAAATAAAAGACCAGCATGGTCCCTTCTGGGCTTGCAGCTCCTGAAAACAGAGCCAGCCCCAGTGTGTAACAGGATCTTCAATGCTATTCCAGGGCTTGAATAACATTATGGTGACTTTGCATAGATTCTTGCCCTTAATACAAATAGGGAAATAATTTTCTGATCAGGTAGGATAAGGCTGAAACATGATAGATAGAGTTGGGCTGGTTAATGAAATACAAAGAAGTAGCCTGTAGCTCCATAACCCATCCTTAAAAATAATGCAACGTTAAAAAAAAAAAGGGTTTCTTTGGCTAAGGGTGATGTGAGAAAGCCTTGATGCAAATCTTGGTAATGGCTGCCTTTCGATGAGCGTTTGAAGAATATGTATGTATTTATTTGCATTGCTATGTTTATATGGCTTTACATATCAACTTAGTCAGGAAAATTGAATAAAATGTCTCAGGTCTGGGAAATGAGAAGAGATTATGAAAAGCAGATTTAATATAGCACCGTTTTTTGATGTTTGTGGCACATTTCATCATATTGCCAGAGACACCCAATTACACAGCTTGCAGAGTAATCAGCAAATGGGGGATCCGAAGGAGAATATTAACTGTGGTCTTTTTTTTCCCCTTCCTCCTTCTCCTTCTTTAGCAAATATTATGTTATGCTTTATGGAAATGGATCAAAATGCCACATGTGCAGTTAATACTGAGCTCTGGAGCTCTTTCAAATCTCATTTTTCCCCTCACATTGTGTTTTTCTGGAACAAACCTCCTGATAACTTCAGGACATGGTCTTTATGCCAAAACATCACCTTAAACTTCCTGCAAGTTTGGGTTCCAGTTTTAGCAGGTGGCAAACTTCACCTCATCAACCTTGTGAGAGGGGAAAAAATGGGTCTTACTGTTAATTGCAGATAACCATGTGCAAGGGCATGATCATAGCTTTGCCATTCATTTCCCTCTTGGTGGGGGCAGGAATTGACCAAGCTGTTTGGTTGCCTGAATGGTCTCAAACGCTCCTTGTCCTCAGGGATTTAATATTTAAAGCAAACCTGTAACAGCAATGAAAATATTCCCCATATTGTGGGGGCAAAACAGCAATGCTGTAGTCTAGGACAACTGTGGCTGACTGGTATCTTGTGTGCATGTGATCAAACAGTCCTCAAAAGCACTGAGGAACCAGGTCAAAAACTTTGGCACTAAAAGTATTTGAGGCAGGGGTGTTCCCAGACTCTGCCCATATTCCCACTGTTCCCAGCTCTCTGCCTGGCTTAAGGGAAAGTCTCTTTTCTTGAGGATGTCAGAAAAGTTATTAATCATCCCTGCAAATGTGCTTGCTTTTCCTTCCTGATGACTTTTTCCATACTATGTTGTGAGGTTTTTTCCTCCACAATGTTTCTCCAGTTGGGAAAGGAAGCTAAGAAGTCATACTGGAGAAGTATGACATTCTGAAACTGAATAATGGGATTCTTTTTCAAGAGCTTTATTACCTGATAACTTCAGGAAAACCTCAAAATTACTCAGATTTTTTTCCATCAGCTTCATCAGGCATCACGTTAGGCCAGTAACGAACATGAACAAGAGGAAATGGGCATAAACTAAACCACAAGAAGTTCCATCTGAGCATGAGGAAGAGCTTCTTTACCATACGGGTGACTAAGCATTGTAATACATTGCCCAGAGAGGCTGTGGAGACTCCTTCCCTGGACATATTCAAGAGCCATCTGCAGACAACCCTGAGCAATGTGCTCTAGGTGACCCTGCTTGAGTAAGGAGGTTGGAAGAGATGATTGCTTCCAACCTCAACCAGTCTGTGTTTCTCTGAAAGCCCTTGATAGCAATAGTAACGTCTTGCCCAAATGAAAGTTTCACCACTTAGGTGATGTTCAAATTAATCCTGAGGGAGCAGCACAGTAGAGAAACAAGCTTTGTAAACGTTTCTCTGTTATGCTTTTGAGCACAGCCCACCATGGCTAGACCTAGAATATGCAGCAGGTCTTCCATCAAAAGAAGTATCTCAAAAACTGCATGAAAGCCTCAGTGATTTGATAATAGCCAGATTTATCTTGCACCACTGTTCTTAAAGACAAGCTCTCTGGTCAGGCATTTGCCATCATCAATCGATCAGGAAATAATTTGTCTCCTGGCTTGTGCTGGAAGATGATGAGAGAATGGAACCCTTGTGCTTTTCAGCTAAAAGGGGTTTTTCACCTGCCACCCCAACTGGAGACACTGACCCCAACTGCATGAAGCCGATATTCTGCACCTTTCTGTGCAGACCTTTCCATGTGGTCCCAGCCTCCTCTGGCCCACAGGCAATGGCACTCCCCATCATCATCAGGGATGTGGTGGTGCCGTGGGGCCAGGCAGGGAGCATGGATTTCAGTGTGGGCACCGTTATGTGACCCATGCTGTGTTCAGGTATTCTGCACTAGAAAACACCTCACATCCCACCAGTGACATGACTCAGGTACAAAAGAGGTCAGCCTGCTTGCATTTACACCCCTGTCCATCAGCTCAGGCAGTTGTTAATGAAGGATTCGCAAAATGAATTTTCCTTGATTTTTTTTCCCCTTTTTTATTAGCGGAGTATGAAAACAGGCAATAATTTTACAGAAAGCAGGACTGGCACAATTGGTACATAGCATCATGCTGCAGTTTTTTGGAAATGAATATAAACTCTTTTCCTCTTCTTCTTTTACCTACCAGAATAAATAAATATGATACACATTTGAGTTCCTCGATAGTGAATTCTAAAGCACAAGGTCTTACACTACAGCTCAATTTTACAGCGATCTGTACAGTATATTACTTTGATTTCCTTTTTGTTCTTTAAAAGCCTTTGTTCCTTTGCAAGATAGGTTTGAAGCACAAACACGGTTACACTTTGGAGCTAACTGTATGCCTTGGGTCAGAAGCTGGGGAAAAAAATAAATGGATTGCCTCCTGGCAGGAGAAAATAAACCAAAAAGTTATTTTCCATTGCACAGACACATCTAAAGTTCTGCTGTATGAGATGTCCCTGCTCAATTGCTAGAGTGGGTAGAAAAGGCTTTGGCCATCTGTAGGGCACTAGATGTGCTATTTAACTTGCTGTGGGTTTAATGTGTGTCTTAGCTTTTGTAGAAGACTTTCAGCTTGGAGCTTTCAAAAAAGTAATATGTCTTTGTTGATATATGACAAACCTTATATTCTTTACAAATTTATTTGGTGGCTTGATTTTGTCCTCAGCTGTGGCATTGCTCCACTGAAATCAGCGCAATTACTCCACTACACAACAGTGATGAGAGTTTTTACGTAGTGTCTGGGTCTCACTTTACAAGTCATAGCAGGGTCCTATGAAACCAGTAAGACTGACTGACCTGGAACACATCCTGAACTTTGTATGAGGTCCTAAAGCCATGCTCAGCATTAGCATTAATGAGACCCTTCATTAATGAGAAGTACCCATATAGAGAATAGGTGACATAAGCATCTCAGCTCATGCAACCCTGAGAAAGGCAGGGGACAACGCAGATGCTGCTATCTGTGCAGCTGGGAACAAAACAGTGCATCTGCAAAGTCTGTGGAAAACAGGACGTTAATCATTACTGGGCTGTGTTGTAACATGGTAGGAAAGTCTCACACACGCATCAGAGCAGGGGATTCTTTTGTTTGTTTGATCTTGCTTTGCTGGAAATCTGTTTGTTTCGGGTTTGCATTAGTTTATTGCACCAATCTTTTCTTATCCCTTTGCCATGGATTTGGATGGAGAGCAGTCCTACTCAGAGAAATAGCTTTTTTCCACTCAAGAGTAGATGCATTATGTTGCCCTAGAACAGATCATAAAAAATCAGCAAGGGGCACATGGAAGGGAAAGGAGGGAGGAAAAGAAAAATCAACACGGCTTGTAAAAACCAGCAGGAAAGTTCTGTAATAGACTTTTTTTTTCCAGCCTAATTGAGTTATGCTTCATAGCTACTGTAATTAAAGTAATAGAATATGGTGGAGTTGAATTTGCATTTCCTTTCTACTGAAGTTTATTTAATCCTTGACGTATGGACTCTTCAGAAGTGTCCTGAAAGTGCTCAAAATTGCCGTGTCAATGGAAGTACCACATGGGGCACAAAGGGGCAGAAATAGCTCCAATTCCCTCCTCTGAGCCCACCCACTTTGGTGTTTTTTCAGCATCTCTTTGGCTGGCTGTGGTGGCAACAGAAACCTGGAGCTGGTTAATATTCTTTACATGGTGAAATGCCTAAATGAGAAATGAGATGTGGGGGGATCTGTTTATTGATGCTTATCTTTGTGTTTGGGAGCATTTCTGTGTTTTCTACACATCAAATGATGGGGTTTGGTGGAGGAAATACAGGCAAAACTTCTCACTCTCATTATCCCTGTATTCACCATCAAAGATGTTTCCACTTGTCAGTCAAAAATTAAAAAAGAAATAAAAAGGGAACAAATTGGTTCCCTTTCTGTCTCCCAGCATCATTACTGGGCCTTTTCTCACTTGTAGTATTTAAGTATTTGTCCTGCACTGTTTAGATATCTTCTTTATTTTATTAATACCTATCAGAATTCTCTTGCAGAGCAGAAGAAATGTAACTGCAAACTCCTACCCCCAATACTGTGACCTGTTTCCTCCTGGGCCCTGATCCTGCAAGGGCTATAGCTGAAACCTTTGAGAATTCAGTAAGCAGGGGTTGGAGCCATAGAGGGTTCACCAAGGAGAGGCAGTGTAAGCAAAGCCATAGGTAGTGGAAAGGACCCACAGAAGAAATCTCTGTGTACATAACCGGTTTCAAAATAGGAATTCATTAAACTGCTTCCACTCTCTCCATCAATGTTTTTAAAAGACTGGGCATATCCTTCTTCCACCTTCCATGTCTTGCTGTGCATTTACTTGGCATTTCTTTCATGCGTTAAGAAAATCAATTTGGTCATCTGCATTATGATATGTTGATTCTCTTTTTGTGTTTATCTCCCTGTGGCTGAAACTGTACTGGGCATGCCCTGCCCCATCACCAGGTTAGCACAGCATCCATAGAAGATAGATGGCTCTTTTTTCCCCCCTGATAGTTTGTCTATCTGATGAGGTAGAATCCAGGCATTTTATGCTCATGATAGAAGAAACTGTGTTATATCCAACTGCAATGTTTGGTTAAAATGCATCAGATCTCTGCCTGGACAGTGAGGGGAGAGGGAACTCATTCCATTTTGTTTCTGAGATTCCATCAGTGATCTCATTTTCCTAAATAGCTGGGGCTGATGGAAAGAAAGGGAACAAGTAGACTTTACATTATAAATCAGGGAGATTTGCAGGAATTCTCACCTGAAAGAGTTTTTAAGTAAGTTTGTAAAGTCCAAAGAGGAATGATGCAGCATTGGAGTATGCAGAATGGAGTGGTCTCTCCACTACGTACACTTGCTTCAATTGGATGGGGAGCTTTTCTGACTATTGGCTTGGGGTTTTTTTTT
>NDXB01003517.1:0-10896 GCA_002631895.1 Agapornis roseicollis | reverse complement strand
AGTGGGAGTTCTTCGGCCCATCTTCCCTCCCACTCCTCCAGGAGCCGGGGAGGAAAGAGGGGAAGGCCAGAAGGGGGGGGGTTGAGTGAGTGAACGTGCTGCCTGGCTGGATTTAAACCATGACAAGCATCTACCACCTTTCTGGGCAACCTGTTCCAGTATTTTACCATCCTCATTGTAAAGAATTTTTTCCTCATATTCAGTCTGAATATCCCCTCTTTTAGTTTAAAACCATTACCCCTCACCCTATCACAACAGGCCATGCTAAAGAGTCTCTCCCAGTCTTTCTTATAGGCCACCTTTAAGTACTGAAAGGCCTCAGTAAGGTCTCTCTGGAGTATCTCTTCTCCAAGCCCAACTCTCTCAGCCTTTCCTCCCAGAAGAGATGCTCCACCCCTCTGATCATTTTTGTACCCCTCCTCTGGACTGTCTTCAATAGATCCATATATTTCCTGTACTGAGGACTCCAGAGCTGGATGCAATATTCCAGGTGGAGCCTCTCCAAGAGCAGAGCAGATGGACAGAATCCTAGACCTCCCTTGACCTGCTGGCCACACTTCTTTGAATGCAGCCCAGTGTATGGTAGGCCTTCTGGGCTACATGCACACACTTCTGGCTCACATTCAGTCTTTCATCCACCAGTATCCCTAAGTCCTTCTCCTTACATTTCTCAAGTCCTTCTTTGTACTTTTCTCTGCCTTTGTAACTCAAAAAGGGTTTTTCTACAAACCTAGTCATAGTCTAATAACATTGACAGCAGTTGCTAAAAGCTTAGTCCAGGGTGCTCCCATTAGATACACTTATTAGTAGCATTTGAAACTGCAGGTTGGCATCCCCTCTCCCTCCCCCCCACACCTTTATTGACTTCTGTGTGTACACAGATTGTAAATGTTTATGTATTGTAGAGATGCATAAAACAGATAGACACAATATCCACAACACTTTTTTTTCGTGAACAGTTCCAGAGAATCTCACATCTCCAGTTTAGAAGCTTTCACTAGCACTTCCACTTGTGAACAACAGAACTATTTTATGTTTCATAAATTTAAGAGTGTTCATACTCGTCATCTCATTGGAGTAAAATGTGAAAAAGTGTTAAGAGATATTATATTGAAATTACTGGACAACCATAAAAGCCCAATACTTTCTTTATGCATAAGTTGTAGTTTCTGGAAGAGTGAAACAAATTGATTTTTTTTCTTTGTGTGCTGATGAGGAGAAAGTTCTCTGTGCCTGAAGGATGGGAGAATTCATAACTATTGAAACTTCAATTCCCATTACTACTGGTGAGAAACAGCCTTTCCATTCACTATGCATTCTCCAAAAGCCTCCATGGAGTTGCCATGAATTAGTATTCTGTGAAACAGTGAAATTCCATCTTCCCATATGTGTCACCCATTGCAGGATTTTGAGAGACTTATTGGCTGTAGTGTGCTGTGATGTGTTTCCACCTTGTCTGAGATGAAGGTAGAAAGTGATTGATTGTTAAGACCCATCTATAATTCTTTTCTTTTGCAGGATCTCTATAGGGATCAAAGTTTTTTTTGTAGAATTTTCATAGGATGTGGCAAAAAGCAGGGAATAAAAACAAGCCAAAGCAGGAACAAAAGATATAGGGTTGTTGGATAAAGGCTGAGAAGAAATAACGCAAGAGACAGGTAATTTTGTAGTTTTTAAACAAGAAGACTGATGTATATTATAGTGACTAAGATGGGAGGCTAGGCTTAATTACTTTAGTATCCACACCTAAATACCTTACTACATCTGACCTACAAAGGAAGACATTCTTACAGTGTCTTTCACAGCTATATCCTTCAGAAACTGTGAAATAACAAGTTGCTTGTTCTGCGTCTGCAGCAGTAAATAAAACATAGCCAGGACGTAAGATGAATCATTGGAAGTCTGATCATCTTCACTGCTTAGCTGACCATGCATGTGCTGCCTGTGTTTTGGGCTCCTTCAACTGGCTTTTTACAAGTCAGAAATGTCTACAAGACGTACTGCTTAGGAAGATCATTTACCAATGATCTGGATGTCAAAGTTGAATGCACCATTAGTGAGTTGGATGATACTAAATTGTGATGTGCTGTTGACTCCCTTGAGGGTTAAGATGCCTTGCAGAAGGATCTAGATAGACTGGAGCATTGATTAATGGCATGAAATTTAACAAGTCTAAATGACAGATTCTGCACCTAGGATGGAGTAACACCAGGCACAAGTATGAAGTGGGAGAGGAGTATCTGGAGAGCAGCCCTGCAGAAAGGGATCTGGGTGTGCTGGGTGGCAGCAGGCTCAACAGGAGTCAGCAGTGTGTCCTGGCAGCGAAGAGGGCACACTGTGTCCTGGGGTGCATCAAACACAGCATAACCAGTTGATCAGAAGAGGTAATTATCCTGCTGTATTTAGCAGGTTCAGATGAGGGCCACTAAGATGTGGTCCAGGTGAGGGCCACTAAGAAGTCTCAAACATGTCCTTTGAAGAAAGGCTGAAACAGTGGGGTTGTTCACCTTGTACAGCGGTAGAAGAGGCAAAATTTTTAAACTGTAAGAGGGTAGGTTTAGACAGGACGTAAGGAAGAAATGATTTATGAGGAAGGTGGTGAAACACTAGAGTTGGTTGTCCAGAGAAATTGTGGATCCCTATCACTGCAAGTGTTCAATTTCACATTGAATGTGCTGTTGAGCAACCTGATCTAGTGAAAACCACCACGGCAGCATGGTTAGACTAGATGATCTCTGATAGTCTGTTCCTACCCAACCATTCTATGACTCTCTGAGATCCTCTATAATAATTTGGAAAAGTGACTTAAAATCTGTCTGGAGCCCTCAGCTCAGTTTCATTTGTACTTAAAAAAAAAAAACCAACAAACTAAAATTTAGAGACCTGGACAGATATTATGACGGAAACTACCATAGGAACGGATAATAATGTTCTAACTTTAAATCATTTAAGTCATTAATTAACTTCAATGAAAAGCAGTTAAATGCAAGAAGAAATTATACATATGTACCTATATGTATATGTACAATTCTCATTAGAAATTTGTCTCACATAGGGACCATGGTTCATATAAATACTGCTGTAACACACAAAAAAGATTGGCAAAATTCTGATATTTTCAGCATTTTAAGAGTTAAAACAAGTTAAAAATGAAACCTGAATTCCTCAGGAATTAAAAGACAGATGTTAACCTCTCCTGAGTCCTCTTCCAGCCACCTGCCAGTCTCAGTACAAAAACCAACACAAAATGTAACACACTTTCATATCCATAGAAAGCCTTTATAAAGATTAAAGCTTTGCATTATCTTTTCTTCATGAAAAAAAAAAATCTTTCCCTCAGTGAGCTCTTTTTTTATAACTGATTCCTGTTGTGTGTTAGATTTCTTTTTTAATGGCAGTGATTCAGCTTATGTCTTCTTCCAACACTTCTCCCCAAATAACAAGCAAAACTTGTTAAAATTAAATAGAGGTGGCTACAAGCTGACATCTATGTCAATGTGAATAACAAGGACAAACTTTTCATGCTCTCTCTAAAGAACAGAAGGGCCTTTTTTTCTGGAATTGTGAAAGCACTCTAAAGGATTACACATGTAGCCTTTCTTTATAAATGAAAGATGAAAGTGCTGCAGCAAAAAAGAATCAATGCCCTGTAAAAGAAAAAAATAAATTAATAAGTTCATATTTGGGAAAAGATTTATGACAAAAGCTACAGCTATGTATGTACCCTCTAAGATGCAGTGCTCTGTACTACATATTTCCATTTTTATACATTTCTTGCTTAACTTTAAGTCAACTTTTTGTCAGAAATTAAACACCTTTGTGTATAAGGGCATAAAGTAAAAATGCTACCTAAAAATAGAAACTATTTCTGAATAGAAAACTGAAATACTTTGAAGGCTGGATGCCTGCTGACAAGTGTAATATTCTGCATGAGTAACCCATGAGTATTCCAAAATCTCACATCATATATAAATCGCAACAGGTGAAGTTACAATTAAAAAAAGCTCTTTTTCAGTAACACCACATTATTGACATTTCAAAGACAAAAGCTTTTTTTGACTGTGCAGTTTACAGAAGCTCTATTTTGCTGAACTGAGAAGTCTAAATTCAAAATAAAGATAATCTACTGCCACAGAAAAATACATGTAGTCACATCTGCTGCAAGATTGAAACACATTTCAAATCTGTGTTAATCTTATGTGTAACAATATTTTCTTTAGCAAAAGCAATGTATCTGTAATACATAGATAATTTTGTTCTATATCATCTTTCATCCAGAAGCTAATCTTAAAGACCAGGAAAATTAATTCTGTTTGGATTCCTTCCAAACACATTAAAGATGAAAGACAGCTGCTCTTTGACAATATTTAATGTCAGCACATCACCATTTATAACAGGTATGTCAGAAGAATGTTGAAATAACTATTTTTCAAAAAAACATTTTGGAAATAATTTTTGTTTCTTTTAAATGAAAATTTCATGGGAAAAAAAATTATCTTTCTATACAAATGTTTTTATTATTAATTAATATAAACCCTGAAAATTAACCATTAGCTTTTTTCATTAAATTGTATTGGCTTGTGTTCCTTAACTCTTTTTTACAATAGATTGCTTAGACAGGTACTTATTTCAATAGATACTATTTCCATGTGACAGCCATGATGAATTTCCTCCATTCCCCTTAAGAAACACTGAAATATTTAACAAACATAGGCTACAACTCTATAGAAGGAAAAAAAGAGTTTGATGGAAAAATCATTGCTGCTTCATATAAAAAGTCTGAAAGTCTAATTAACCTTCCTCTCCATCAAAACCACAAATATTTTTACTGACATTTAAATTTATTTCTTAATTTTCATTATTTTTACAAGAAAAGTAACATTTGGAGAAATATCTTGTCTTTGAGCACTGATTTTGCCATGTAATTACAATCTTCTCTTTGGATTAATGTATTACAATTGTTTTAACAGGGCAGAAAATTATTTTGAAGTCATGTTTAACACCTCAAAATCTGACACTGAATCTAATCAAGTCATGTCTGGCTTTCATTACCATTCATGTAAGAAGTCAATGTGCAATTATTCAGGTAACATTAGACACCTTTTTTTTCAGGTATAGAAAAGTGACCATCCAAATGATCCTTTCTCTTTTCATTGTCTGCAAAGGGAGCCTCCGGGAATTAATTTAGAATCACATATTCAGCTTCCATTTTACTGAGATTAGGGTAAATGAAACCTTTCCTAAGTACCTTTCTGAGGTCACCATCTTAGATACTGAGCAGACATAGTCCTTCCTGGCTTGGGAAGTCAAATGGCATCACACCCTCAGGAGTTTAGATTCTTATACAGTACATCAAATGTAATTTCTGGATCTTACTACATGTTTGTAGTTGCTTTAGATACAGAATTAGTTTTGATGTGAGTTTTTAATTTGTGTGTTTAACTAGAAGAAATAATTGCACAGTCAGTGAACAGTGGTATTGGAAAAAGAAAATTGTATTTGTAGAACTAAAGTAAAAAGAAGAAAAATAATTTCACTTAACCAATAGGAAAAATTTTCATTTTTTGACATTCTTTTAGATTATGTCTTATTAGACAGGCATTTTCTGGCACTTTCAAGCACAAGTCTTGTTCAATTAAGAAGCTGGAATATGGAATATTTTGGAATATGTGAGACATGTTTCTTTTAACAATATTTCTGGATGAGTATTTCTTAAGACAGAATTTTTTAAAATAAGGATTTATTTTCTAATAACAATCTCAAATAAGATGTTATATAAGTAAATTGAAAACTGTATGTATTACAAGGTATCCTGGATAACTAGTATCTAAAAATGATAATTATTAACATATTTACCCTTAGCATTCCAGTACACTGGCATCATGCCTATGGTCTTTATGTACAAATCTCACGTTCTGCAAATTGAAAAACATTCTAAAAAACAATTATGCATATCCACAACCTCACTATCCTGAGTTAATTGCTATATAAATCACATGTAAAATCCCCAAAATATCTGACAGCTTCAAGCTATACTCCTCAAGAACATGTGCCATAATCAGTTTAGAATTACTTATTATCTTGTTTATTAAATTTAACACAGTTGCAATAACAAACCACTCTTCCTTACATGCATTCTTTGAGGAAATAAACTGAATACATAAACAAAAGCCTGTTACAGACTTCTGAGAGAAGAAACAGTCACACTAAAATTTTGCACTCAATCTCAAATCTAATCTCTTTCAAAAATAATGAAAATGTTAACCAAACTAAGCTAACACAGAAAATATCTATAGCTACGTTGATTATACACAGCAAATCCCTTCAGGCAAAAGAAGAATTACAACAAAAGTTTTATGGCATCAAATTATGTGCTCCAACCATTAAGCTAGAAAGTACCAGACAAGGAAACCAAATGAATCACAACTTCTAGAGATGTTTGTGTATCTATATTAAAGATCCTTAACATCAGGTGATGGATCATGAATCCTAAATGGAGAGAGAACCTTTTTCTAGGAATAAGTGCTTCTCTTTAAGAAATAAGGAGCAAGACCTGAAGCTTTTATCATTTTTGCTAGCAAATTTACTCTGCTTAGTAAAGCATCCCAGGTTCATGGATTACTTAGGTCTGTAACTCCCCTCAAGCACTACACAAGGAGTTTTGGCACTGAAAATTGAATATGAATATCTATATGAAAGAACACAAAATTACTACACCAGGTATTTTAAGAAAAATATCCGATCTCAAATGCTTTGCCATGTAATGGAAAATGAATGACAATCTGGAGTCTTGTTCCATGTGTTTCTTATCACTTCTGTGCAACTTACTTGTTACTAAATTAAAAGAAGTCCTCCTCTGTCTGGTTGTTCTGTTTTCCATTTTTTAAATATACATCTAGATAAAAAATCAAAGATTTTTTTTTCTTAGAAATAAAGCAAGAACATAGAAAGCTATTTTTTTCAAAACTGCATAATCAACAGTAAAAAATAATAGAATGACTTATTGGTTTTATTAGTATTAGTACAGCTTTTGTTTTTTTTCCTGCAGTAGTGCACTCTGAAGTAGTGAATTATTATAGAATGAAATAAAAGTGAATTGAACAACAAGGTGCTTGGTGGCAGCCAGCATGGGTTCACTAGGGGGAAATCCTGTCTGACCAATTTGGTGGCCTTCTGTGATGGGGCTACAGAACTGATGGACAGGGGTAGAGCAGTTGATGTCATCTACCTGGACTTGTGCAAAGCATTTGACACTGTCCCACACGACATCCTTGTCTCTAACTTGGAGAGACATCAATTTGATAGGTGGACCACTTGGTAGATAAAGAACTGGTTGGATGGCCGCATGCAAAGAGTTGTAGTCAATGGCTCAGTGTCCAGCTGGAAACCAGTGACGAGTGGTGTCCCTCAGGGATCAGTGTTGGGACCGGTCGTCTTGTTTAACATCTTTGTCACTGACATGGACAGTGGGATTGAGTGCACCCTCAGCAAGTTTGCCGATGACACCAAGCTGTGTGGTTCGGTGGATATGCTGGAGGGAAGGAATGCCATCCAGAGGGACCTTGACACGCTTGTGAGGTGGGCTGATGCCAACNTGATGGGGCTACAGAACTGATGGACAGGGGTAGAGCAGTTGATGTCATCTACCTGGACTTGTGCAAAGCATTTGACACTGTCCCGCACGACATCCTTGTCTCTAACTTGGAGAGACATCAATTTGATAGGTGGACCACTTGGTAGATAAAGAACTGGTTGGATGGCCGCATGCAAAGAGTTGTAGTCAATGGCTCAGTGTCCAGCTGGAAACCAGTGACGAGTGGTGTCCCTCAGGGATCAGTGTTGGGACCGGTCGTCTTGTTTAACATCTTTGTCACTGACATGGACAGTGGGATTGAGTGCACCCTCAGCAAGTTTGCCGATGACACCAAGCTGTGTGGTTCGGTGGATATGCTGGAGGGAAGGAATGCCATCCAGAGGGACCTTGACACGCTTGTGAGGTGGGCTGATGCCAACCTCATGAAGTTTAACCATGCCAAGTGCAAGGTCCTACACCTGATTCGGAGCAATTGCAGGTATAGCTACAAGTTGGGGCAAAGAGGAGATTGAGAGCAGCCCTGTGGAGAAGGACTTGGGGGTGGTGGTCGATGAGAACATGAACATGAGCCAACAGTGTGTGCTTGCAGCACAGAAAGCCAACTGTATCCTGGACTGCATCAAAAGAAGTGTGACCAGCAGGTCGAGGGAGGTGATCCTGCCCTTCTACTCTGCTCTCGGGAGACCTCACCTGGAGTATTGTGTGCAGT
Source organism: Agapornis roseicollis (assembly GCA_002631895.1). Lineage (NCBI taxonomy): Eukaryota > Metazoa > Chordata > Aves > Psittaciformes > Psittacidae > Agapornis > Agapornis roseicollis. Next base: position 2,593 of record NDXB01003517.1, on the reverse strand, counting down.
TCTGGTGTCCTCAACATAAAAAGGACATGGAGCTGTTGGAACAAGTCCAGAGGAGGGCCACGAAGATGATCGGGGGATTGGAGCATCTCCCATACAAAGACAGGCTGAGAGTTGGGGCTGTTTGGCCTGGGAAAGAGAAGGCTGCATGGAGACCTCCTAGCAGCCTTCCAGTATCTGAAGGGGGCCTATAGGGATGCTGTGGAGGGGCTCTGCATTAGGGACTGTAGTGACAGGACAAGGGGTAATAGATTCAAACTTAAACAGGAGAGGTTTAGATTGGATCTAAGGAAGAAATTCTTTGCTGTTAGGGTGGTGAGATGCTGGAATGGGTTGGCCAGGGAGGTTGTGAGTGCTCCATCCGTGGCAGTGTTCAAGGCCAGATTGGATGAAGCCTTGGGTGACATGGTTTAGTGTGAGGTGTCCCTGCTTATGGCAGGGGGTTGGAACTAGATGATCTTAAGGTTTTTTCCAACCCTAACTATTCTATGATTCTATGACCAGCAGGTCAAAGGAGGTGACCCTGCCCCTCTGCTGTGGTAAGACCACACCTGGAGTTCTGCTTTCATTTCTGGGGACCCCAACATAAGAAGGATGCAGATACGTTGGAGCAAGTCCAGATGAGTGCCACAAAGATGATCAGAGGGCTGAAGCACTTCTCCCATGAAGAAAGGCTGAGAGAGCTGGGTTTGTTCTGTCAGGAGAAGAGAAGGCTCTGGGGTAACCTTAGAGCACCTAAAGGAGACCTGCAAGAAAACTGGGGAGGGACTTCTTACAAGGGCATGTAGTGATAGGACAAGGGGGAATGGCTTTAAACTGAAAGAAGGTAAATTTAGATTAGATATTAGGAGGAAGTGCTTTACTGTGAGGGTGGAGAGACCCTGGAACAGGTTACTCAAAGTAACCGTGGATGTCCTGTCCTTGGAAATGTTCAGTGCCAGGTTGGATGGGGCTTTGAGAACCATCTTCTAGTGGAAGGTGTCCCTGCCCATGGCAGAAACTAAATTATCTTTAGGGTCTCTTTCAACCCAAACCATTCTATGGTTCTGTGATTCTCTGCTTTCTCATTACATTTTTTGATAAAAAGAGACTTCAATTCAATGCAACAAATAAGAGTTCTCTGGGTAATTAATCTCATATTGAAAACACAAAGCAGATATATTCGAAGATGAGACTCTATTTTGCTGCACTTTTCAAGCTTTAACCACTCAGGGCAAGACTGTCAACATTAATTAAACATTTCTAGGGTAAAAATTAGATCTGGTTAACTTTAATATGTTCACAATCCAATCTATTTTGTTGAGCAGATCAGGGACACTTCAAGGAGCTTTTAGCATGGAAAAATCAAGAAGGACTTGCACCTAACTTTAAGCAGGAGCAGTTGATTTTAATCGTTTTCATAATTATATGTGACATACTGGTTCTGTTAATTACTTCAAATTTTACATTGCATCTCCACATAAAAGGAATGGTTATTTTATTGTTATTTTTGTATTTAAAATTTTATTATTGATATTAAGCAAATATATTTTTGTATAGAAGAAGAAATTTCATGTGCATGGTGGCAATGATTGCATTATTTATTTTTTGTATCATTTATTTTTTTACCTTTAATTTTTTGCTCTGTCGTTGCTATAAGCAGTAAGTTTCTGCACATACAGTGTTGTCTGTGCAAAGGAATAGCTGTGTTTTAAAACACAGCTATCACTGACACTAGCTAGATCAAGATTGAATTGTATCAGCTCATCAAAGCCAAATGCAGTCCATTTTTCAGACACATATTGACTTCAGCAGGCTTTGAATAAGGCTCAAATGCCTGTGTTTTTCCATCTCCATTTTCCTCAGGCAAGCAAGTCCTCAGTTGCAAGAAACCCATCTGGTTCTGCGGTGTCGGAGCTGTCTGCAGGAGGTCAAAATGTAAGGAGCCCAGACTGGTGCAGAAATATCTTCTGAGCCCCAGGAAGCCTCAAGCCAGAACCGCACTGCTCTACCAGTCTCTCATGCGAAGAAGTTAAAGCAGCCCAAGGCAGTAGCTGATCAGTGGTTAGAAAGAAGTACAATTCCACCTTCCCTGATTCTTATGGGTCAGAAAAAGAAATGTTCATTTAAAATGTGTGCAGAACAAAGAATATGCTAAATGTTATTTTAATGTACTTACGTTGAAACCCTCTTTGTATATTTTGCAGGCACAGCTAGCATGCTATTCTTTTTTCTTTTTTTTTTTTTAATGTGAATCTCTAACACTGAAAAAACTTTATTATTTTGTAACATTATTAGAGAGTTTATCGGTAGCTAATGTATGAATATAACAGCAGTCTAGCTGCAAATGTTTTTATTGTGCTGTAGTTGACAAAACAAAATGATACAGAACTTGCTGGTTTGGAGTCTCCTCAATAGCTCACATAAGTTTCAATCAAAGGTTTGTAAAGCTTTGAAGATAATTTTAGCACTGTTTTAGGAAATGTTGTGTGTTTTATATGTGTGTTTTGAAAGCACAGAGAATAGAGAATATACCACAGAATCACAGTATCACACAGAATCACAGAATCACCAGCTTGGAAGGGACCTCTAAGATCATCAAGTCCAACCCATGCCC
>NDXB01003516.1:69326-83638 GCA_002631895.1 Agapornis roseicollis | reverse complement strand
AAAAAAAAGAAAAATGGAAGTATTAAAAATTATAAAAGGAAAAAAAAAAAAAAAAAGAAAAAAGAAAAAACAAACCCAAAAACACCCCACAAAACTTACTTAGATTTGAGTTTTGGGGGTTTATTTGGGGGGGGGCCAGGGGTGTTATTTTTTTCTTACACTCTTTTCTCCACCTCACAGCCCTAGTTTGTTGGGTTTTTTTTTTTCATTCTTGCTTCATTTCTTTCAGTGTGATCCACATCTGTTGCCAAGGAAAGGCCTGGGTTTAATCCCAGCCACTATTGTTTAATTCTGGCTTTTTGCCTATGATATTAATAGGCTCTGTACAGGGCAATGGGTCCATTGCATTTATGTAGAAGTGAGAAAAGTCTCATAGAATCAGCTCGGTGATCAGACAAGTCTAACATTGTAACACTGAAACCGTATGTTGTAAAATTTTGAAAGAAGTCCTTGAAGTGTTGTTTAAATTGTTTCATTCTCTTAAAATTAATATTTTGCTTCACCTGAAGATAAACCATCACTAATGTCAGCTTTGTGCAAAAAACAGGACTTAAAGCAAAAGGAAAAACTGTAACAACCGATTCTTCATATTGCCTAAGCCATGAACTGCATTTGTAAAAAACCAATGTTTACTTTTCTCTAAAGCTTCTTAGGTGCAGATCCAAGTTACCTCAAACATGGAGCAGGGAGAAGTGTATTAGTGTCAGACTATGTCATGAGACTAGTGTCAGAGATATGCTGTCATTTTACCAAGTACTTTGTATGAGTTCTGGGTTTTTTATTAGCACCAAGTTATGTAGAGCTTTACACACTTGTTGTGGTTTAAACCCAACCACGCAGCTCATTAACTCACTCAACCCCCCTTTCTTGCCCTCCCCTGCTTCCAGAGGGATGGGGGGAGATCAAAAGAATGTAACTCCCACAGGTTGAGATAAGAACAGTTTAGTAGCTAAGGTATAACACAAATCACTACTGCTACCACCAATAATAATAATGATAAAGGAAAAGAATACAGCATCCCATCAACCACCAACAGATAACTCATGACACTCCACCAACCGAGTACTGACCGATCAACTCTTCCCACCACCCCGAGAGAACTAGGCCTTCCAGATCACCCCCAGTTACATCCTGGGCATGACGTGCTATGGTATGGAATACCTCTTTGGTCAGTTTGGTCCTGTCAGTACAGTTCTGTCCTTCCTTCCTCCTGGCTTCCCCTCCTCCCCGGCAGAGCATGAGGCTCGCAAAGTCCTTGGTCAGAGCAAACATCGCTCAGCAACAACCAAAAACATCGGCCTTATCAGCCTTGTTCCCGGGTTAAGTCAAAACACCAGCTACTAAAGAGAGGAAAAATTGACTGCAACTGCTGAACCCAGGACAACACTAAAAATAACATCAGTCTTACCCATTAGTCCATAAGTAACTGCATCACTTTCAGGCAATAAAAAAAGAAAGAATAAAAAGCATGCTGCATATGATATGCATGTATGTGCATGATGTCTTCCTTAATAAGCAAATTGCTGTATTTCACATAGGCCTTAGTTTCCAAATTACTCAGTGAGTAAACTCAAGTAAGGGAACACTATAATAATCTAGGCAGATGACAAAAGCAAGAAATGCAGTACCAGGGAAAGGACTTCAGTTATATCATCCTAGCGAAATACAAATATTTAAAGCTGCCATATCTGTTTTTCAACAATAATTGTGAAGATTATCAGAAATCTGATTTGCAGATATTAGTGATGAAAGAGGGGGAATCAGCTGGATTCATTCACTCTTTGTGATATATTTCTGTTGCTTTATCACAGGATGATTGAGGTTGGAAAGGGACCTCTGGGGGTTATCTGGTCCATTCCCCGAGGGCAAGCAGTGGCTCTTTGAGCTAGCTGCACAGGACAGTGTGCAGACTTTTTTTAATATACTTAAGAGAGGAGACTTTGCAACCTCTCTATTTTGGCCATCAACCCCACCTCTATTTTCTCATTGAAATATAGGCAGCTGGCTTTTATCTGTGTTCCAGACAAAACTGTAAATGGAGGAATCACTCAATTGTACTGCTCCAGAGATAATGAAAAAATCTTTGTCTTGTATCAAAAGAAGTGTAATTTCTGCTTCTTCCCCTGTTATTCTCGTAGTTCATTAACTGGTTAATGAAGCAAAAATAAAACAGAACTTCACAGAGCCTGATATGAGAGTTTCTTCACTATAGGAAATGACTGTCCAGTATTCAGAAGTTTATGGAAAATCCAAGAAATAACAAGGAAGCCCTCTTAACACAGTAAATTCACTTGTTTTCAGCTTGACAGCCATATCAATTTGTGACTGCTCAGATCACTGGTCACATTTGATATTTACACTAGTACAAGGATTTTTTTCATTGGATTTCTTTTTTCTTAGTTTCTTTTTTTCCTGGCACGGATTGTTTTCTTAGATTCTGATATGGTTTGTGTTTTTTCTTTGCTGTTTAGCAGTCAGTGCAGCATTATCTTTTTAGGGCACCAATTATTAATCTAATAACTAATACTTAGAAACTCAGAGCCAGATGAAAAACAGGCTTTCAATTTGCTGGTGAAAAAAAGCAATATCCTTTCCAAGATATATGATGAAAAGTAGATATACGGATACTACTAGATTTTTTGAGCATTTACTGTGACAAGAACTTCATAAAAGTTCACATCATGTCCATTAATACAGACATAACTTCCTCAACTGGTCTTTAATCTCCATACAATGTTCTATAAGAAATAGAGAATTCAATAAGAAATATGTAGAGAAATATCTATGTTCCTTTATGGTTTCCTTTATATTTATAAAAGATTTGATTGACAGAGGAAATTAAGAGAGGTGGCGCGTTTTTTTGTAAGGATCTGTGGTTTCTGGAGTGGTCATTAAGAAAGATCTGTATGTTTCACAAGGAAAGTCACCAGGTCACTAGTGTGTCTGAATGGATGTGGAGAGAGCTTATTACAAATGCACAGCAGATTTTTGTCAAGCAAAGTTACCTAGACACATTTCAAATGAATTGTCAAGGTTATGGCATTGCTGGCATAAAATCAAAGAGCTTTGCTTTTGCCCAGTACTATGAAACTATCTTATAATATTAATTATTACAAAACAGCATCAACTAAAATTCCATATGTGTATATTTTTGTTTTGGAGAAGGTACATTTACAACAGATCTTGAACAATTCTACATTCTGGTGACAAATTGAAACACTATAGATAATATTCTGTACGAGCGAGACTCCTACTGTCATGCTCTGTTTCTCTAAGACATTTCGTTTCCCATTGATTGTTGAAACGTCACATCTTTCTTTTTAATTATCAAGGCCTTTAGATTAATATTTTAATTCTTGGTCATCATTAGAGCTACCAGTCAGCTGAGATTCATATTCTGGCAACAGCCTTCTCTTTCTGTTCACAAGCTCTTGAGTTCAAAGAGCTGTATCTATCATATTTTCAAGACAGTTACATTAATCTGGTCCTTTTGAATGCCCTTAACATATTTCTGAAAATGAAAATATGTCAGCCTCCTAGGAACTGAATCCAGATTCCTCACTTAATGACAGAACCTACCAGGGACTTTGCTGCTTCTCGTCACTCATTAGCAGCTCCAGTAATGTTAATTGTTCTTTTCTTTCTGTACTTGTCCCTGCTTATGCTGCATGGGAATTTCCTTCTTGCCCTTTAGTTTGACCAGCAACTCTCAGCTCAGCCCTGCTGGTCTCTGGCCTTCCTCTATTTCTTAAACCAGGGGATTGAGAGCTCTTGCTTTATGGAAAACCTCCTTAAAAGATTTGTCAGCTTTTCTCTGCTCCCTTTTCCCTGAAGGCAGTTTCTCAGGTGGTCCTATTGATTAATTCCTTGAACATTTGTAAATTTTCTTTCAGGGTCCTGACTCTATTCTTTGCCTGTCCCACCTCCCTCAGGGCTGTGAACTCCATCAGTGTGTGATCACTGCAGCCCAGGCTGCCTTCAATTCTTGACATCACCGATTAGCACTCTTGTGTTGGTGACCTTCAGGTCCAGTATTGCATTGTCTCTGGTAGGGCTACTACCTGGCTTAAAAAGTTATCCTCAGTGCACTCCAGGAGTCTCTTGGATTGCTACAGCTTGCTGCACTACATTTCCAGTTTACGCCAGGGTGGTTGAAGTCACCCAGTAGAATAAGAGCCTGAGAGTGTTGTGTCTCCTGTAGCTAAGTGAGAAGGCTTAGTAGGTTCTCCCTGGTTGGGAGACCAGTAGTAGACATTAACCACAAGGATCCCTTTGCTGTCACAAGTCTCTGATTCTTGCCCACTAGCTTTCAACCTGCTCATGGCTATTCTTCAGAAACAGGACTTCACACTCAATTTCTCAATGTAGAGTGCTCTCCCTTCCTTGCCTGCCCCTTGTGAACAGCCAGTATCCATCAATAGCTGCACTGCAGTCACAGGATTCATCCTGCTCTGTGTTGCTTTGTGTTGTTTGAATCTGTTCTTCTAGGGATTAGCAGAAGCCTAGGCTTTAATTTTAAATGCAGAATTCATGCTTAAGTAAGGCATAAAACTAGTGGCCTAATTATAACTCTGACCTTTTTTACGTGAAAATCCAAGTGTCCTCTCATTGTCCTAAAACATTTTAGTACTATAACCATGTATCTCACCCATTCTATTTGCAAAGAAATTACAGTGCTACTGAATTCTTGTCCTAAATCACAGCAAGATGTTAAATATTTTATTTCACTATGTGATGAAATGAGTTCTGTAATATGTAATTTAAAAGGTTTTGCAGAAAATGGGACAACCCCTCTCCTCCCCCTCCCCCGACAACTAGGTAAATATAAGAGAATTCAGAATAGTAACTTAGTTCTTTGAAATTTGAATTGTAAATCCTTTTATACCTGAAGTCCTTGGTAATGATCGCTCTTGTATTTTCTACTGTTTTTCAATTTCACTGCCAGAGGCTGATGAAAGTCCAGCTTGAATGAACTGTCATAGTGAACTTCCCTTCCCTACAGTACATTTCCTGTCTCTCACTGTTATAGCTAGCAGGAAGGTGTACCTAGTAGGAGGCGTAGCCATTCTATTTTTAAATGCATGACTCCTGAAACGGAAGTAATTTTTGTGCATGGCTGCCATTGTATTGGGTGGTGAGTCAGGCACCTTGGATTCCCTGGTCAGAACTAGAGAAGTTTATGCGTCTGAGTAGGATCAAAAATCAGCATGACTTGCAAGCAGCTTGTGAATCAACACCAAAACCAAACTGTTGCAGAACTTCTACTATGGCAGCTATCTCTTCTGCTTCAGTTGCTTAGGAATAAGCAGGATCTGTTTTAAAAGCCTGCTGCTGGTGCTATTCTGTATTTTTATGCAGCAGATGCCAGAAGCATTTCTGCAGGGGTTGTTTACCTCTGCTCAGTGGTATTTTCAAGACATGTATTTTCAAGCCTACCCAGGGAGAAGCTTGAGCACTCAAGTGCTGCCAGTGCACAGGAAACACAACACAGACTGTAAGACAGAGGCAGAATCTGGAAACAAGGAATCTTTCAACCAAGCAAGGGCTCAAGACAATATGCTTCTATTAAGATTCTCCTTATGATTGCTGTCCTTGCTCTGAGGATTCTTGAGCTGATCACTGTGCAACAGCTCAGGTTCAATGAAGACAAGGACAGAAACTGATCTTCTCCCTTATATAAAATTGCATTAATAAAATTGCATGGAAAATACTCACTGGAATGTTCTCCTCTTTACCTCCCATTGTTTTTCATTAAAGGTATAGGAAAATGCATACCTAGACTTCCTGACTGAACTTCTCCTGTGGTAGAAATACAAGTGCTTTTCTATTTAAGGTATAAAACCAAACTGTATGTTAAGTACTGCACCATGATACTCCATAATTCCTCAGAAAAGCTCTGTCTTTATAGGAAAAACATACTCATATCAATTTTGGTCTTTCGTTAAGTTTGTCAGAGCTAAATTCAGCTGGGGTCAACATTAGGGATGGGGTAAACAAATGTGGCATTCAATAAAGCCAGGTTGGACAAGGCTTTGAGCAGCCTTGTCTAGTTGAGGGTGTCTCTGTCTGTGGCAAGGATTACGGAACTAGATGGTCTTTAAGGTCCCTTCTAACCCTAACCATTCTATGATTCAACCAAGATACAGTGTGGCTTTAACTAGTGATCCAGTGTAATCTATCCAGTGCAATGTGGGAAAATACCCAAACCAAACACAAAAAAGTCTGCAAACCACCTACCATTGCTATATCAGCCTTTTAGTCTAGTGTAGTGCATTAGTGTTTTGTCTATCCCACGAAGTGTCAGTTTCATATGTATATCTACAGTCCTGTGTCATCACCAGTGCCGCTTTGATGCCTCCATATCATCATTCCCTCCTGCATTTGATGAGCAAAGTGGTCAGTGGGAGCCCTTTCAGCCAGACTTGATAGACACAGCTGCTTGTGGGCTTTGATTTCCGGCAGGGATAAAAATGTTGTTGAACCATAGACCTGGGACAAAGCCTTCTATTTAGTGTCTAAACAACCTTTTGATGTCCTGGTATTTATCACAGTGCTGTCTTTAAAACAGAATTACTCCATGATATTGCTCTTTAATTTATAAAACACAGTCTGAAAACCAAATTGAAAGTGAAAAAGCTACCAGCCCAGTGGTACTAGCTTTTCAAACAGGAATTTCATATAATTCTAGTAGTTCCTGCATACTTGTCTGTTTAGAAGTAAAGTTTTGCAAATGAATGGAAAAGGCATGAATTGTGACTATTTGCGGATGCCTCTATTTGTAGAAGTCGCTATTTGTAGAACTCTTGCTGTATGCATTCTTCTGATCAGGAGTAGCAGCTGCCAATCTACTTTAAATGTGAACTTTCATATTACCCATTTAAATAACTAAAATGCCTAGCATTTTCCTTGAATAAATGTGTATAGCTACTTAAAATACTATTTGTAAGAAACAATTTCTATTTTAAGCTTGTTTACATGTTTAACAAAGTGTTGTGGTATTATGTGTTTTCTTTATATAGGATATGTTTTATCAGTTCCTGAAGCTTCTGTATGATGGGGATCTTTCAAATATCATTAGTATATCAGGTATTGAAATTATGAAGGTGTCCAGCACACCTAAATAAATTCTCCTTGGTGTAGATGATAGCAGCTTAAGAATAGAGCTCTTGGAGACAAATTTATGAAAGCTCTTCACAGGGCAGTGAAAGTATGCTTTAAATATGTAATAAACCTTCCTTACAGGTGGTGAAAAAAGCTGCTGCTGCAGCAGTGATAGAGCAGAATACTTGCTGCTTTTGTCATTCCTTAGAGCCAGCAGTTGTGGTGGGAATGGCATCACCAGCAGTGTCACCAACAACACTGCTGATAAATATGTAGAGCTGGAAGGAAGCATGAGAATATTTAAAAGGAGAAAGACTTTGAAAAATTAACAAGCCTCTCAACTGCTGGAAGTTTAATGCACGTGACACTGCATGAAGGAAGCTCTTATGAAAAAGGTTAAATTTAGTCTACAGTCCATGTTTGAGTTTAAAAACCAAGAAGCATATGTATTTCCAGAGGAGATAAAATACCACAATTTTAATGTTTTTCATCAATTTCTATTGTTACATCTGTGATGGTTTAAGGGTACAGTAGTGTAGGGTTTTGAGAAACAGTAGTACTTTTTGCCAGACCAGAGACAGTTTGGAAACAAAAAAAAAAACCAACCAGACAAATCACCACCACCACAGTTTCAGCCACTGGCGACTTTCTTTGGGCTTTCAGATCTGATATTTTTAAGACAAGTAACACTACAATGGGCTTGAACAGAATACCTATGGCAGAAAATTAAATACGGTGTTTGTAGTTCATTGCTAAGTGTTTTTTTAACATTTCTGGGATAAGATCCTTCTGTGTTCTGACAGATGACTATGCAGAGAACAACAAATGCAAGAAAAATGAGAATGTAAGTATCTAGTATTTATGTACAGTTGTCCTTAAGAAATTGTCCTTACTGCAAGACTAGCTGGGGTAGCAAAAGAAATGCTGGTATTTTATCTCTGTGAAATAAGACAAAGTTCTACTATTTTCCTGTGTATTGTTTTATTAATGTAAGGTAATGTTGTGGTTTAAGCCCAGCCGTAAATCAGAGCCTCACAGCTGCTCTCTCACTTCCCCTCTTCCTCCCCCCGTTCCCAGAGGGATGGGGAGGAGAATCAAAAGAATGTAACTCCCATGGGTTGAGATAAGAACAGTTCAGTAACTAAGGTATAACACAAACCACTGCCGCTGCCACCAATAATATTAATAAGGGAAATAACAAGGGAAGAGAATACAACCTCTCACCACCTGCCGACTGATAGCTAGCCTGACCTGAGAAGTGATCTAACTCTTCTGGGTAACTGCCCCCAGTTTATATACCGGGCATGACGTGCTGTGGTATGGAATATCTCTTTGGTTAGTTTTGGTCAGGTGCTTCCTCCCGGCTTCCCCTCCTCCCTGGCAAAGCTTGAGACTCAGAAAGTCCTTGGTCAGAGTAAACATTACTTAGCAACAACTAAAAACACCGGTGTGATCAGTGCTGTTCCCAGGCTGAAAGTCAAAACCACAGCACTGCACCAGCTACGAAGAGGGAGAAAAATGACTGCTACTGCTGAACCCAGGACAGGTAACAATCGTTCATTTATCTTGTCATCTACAAGTTTTTTTTGTCAAGTACAGCCATCAGCAGCAGCTGTCACTGCAGAACAGTTTCAAGCAGTGATATCAGATATTCAGGAGCAAGAGCAACTCTCAGCTATACAGGACTTTGAAGCCTTGTTTTCCCCAGTAGTACATGTACTGCAGTTTGGATCCTTTGTCCTAGCCCATTCAGTCTTTGGTGCACCTATAATATCCCTCACTAACCAGCATGTGACACCTTTCTGGAATTATGTTTGGCACTGTGTAGGCACTTGATATATGGGTAGTGCTATTCATACTTTTTCTTCATTTCCCTCAAGGTCAAGCTTCTTCTTAGCATTCCAGCTACTTTCTGAATTCATAATCCATCTTTCTAGCCACTTAGCCACTTTCTGCCTTTCCAAGATTTTATCTTGGTGCTTACTAGTGCACTATTAGAATACATCATGAAGGTATTTATAAATGATGCACATAACCCTGTTCTTTCCTTAGTAATATGAAAGTAAATTTTCATTTAAATGCATATAGGTGAAATAGAAGCTATGGAAAAAAAGGAAGGTTCTAGTGAGGGGGGAGAATTTGGTTATTACTTAAACAAAGTTCCAGTGAGGGATGGGATTTGCATTTAACTGCTTCAGCTTTACCAATATTTTGCAGATACTGACAAATCAACAAAACTAGAAATTTAGCTGTCTAAATAAATATTGTGGTAAATAGTAGTTATTGGTTTTGTTCTTGGGTGGTTTGGGTTTTTTTTTGTTATTGTTGTGGGTTTTGTGTGTGTGTGTTTTGTTTTTTGATTTCTTTTTTTTGTGTATGTGGGGTTTATTTTGTTTTTTGTTTTTCTTTGAGGTGGGGGTTTGTGTGTGTTTATGTGTGTGTGTTTTGTGTTTGTCCTGAGCAACCTCATGGAGCATGTACATACCTGAGCCACATTGGATGTAGGTGTGCCTGTTTTCAGCCTTGTCTCTGGCTACTGTCACTTACTGAATGGCCTTCTTGGATACCATTCCTGACTTGTTACCTTGCCTTACTAGGACTGTGATAGATCCCATCCATATCATCAAAACAGTGGGATTGAGCATGGGTGTCCTACCCTGGCTTGTTTTAGAGTGCCACCCTTGACTTCTGGCTTGTCTGTCCTTGTGGAGCCTCACTCTTCTTCTCCTTGACCCTTGCATGTTCTGTTTCCTTCAGACCAAGCTGACATATTTCTGCATTATACATCAACTGTATAAAACAAAACAAAAAAGGCAATATAAATGTAGAGTGTATGACAGAAATTCAAGCATAATGTCCCACAGATATGTTTATTAGTCATTTCAAGATCTTGCTCAAGGTGTTCTAGTTGACTGTGCTATGTGCAGGAGGGTGAAGTAGGCAATTTCCAGAGGCTGCTCCAAACTCTTCCTTTCTGTGATTCTATGATTTCAAAGTTTCATAAGTAAATTCCTCATCCTTCTGATGCTTCCAAAAACACTAGCCTCTGACTACCCAGGTTTTATTTCACTTCTGCATGTACTGTGATGGACATATACATCTCATACACATGTATGAGATGAGCATGTAACCACATGTGCATTTCGTATGTTTTAATTTCTCCTACCAACCATGTCTAAAGATCTCTCCTTACATCACACCCTTACATTCATGTTATTTCTGTACACCTGATGTGCTGCTTGCTTGTTTTCTGCCCCCACCGCTTCACATTAGCTCACATTCAGGACCTAAATATATAATCTTAATTCCACTCAAAGAAAAACTGTGGAAGCTCTGAAATGAATGCAAAAATATCTGCACATAATCTTAGCAGAGATTTTTATTTCAAGATCCAGCAGTAACATGGCTTTATTTGTTTCTTACTTGACTCATCAGTAGAGTGAGTTTTCATCTGTTCAATCTTAATTCACCAAAAAAACTGAAACCAAAGATGTAACTTCTGTCTCAGGATTTTGTTGCACTATATATCACTAGTAGGTCAGAGACCATTCTAGACATACGTCACCAAAAGTTTTCCATGTTCTTATAAACCTGTAAAGTTAGGGGTTTTGGCTACTATTTAATGATAAGATACTGGACTACGAGGACCTTTGAATTATCTTATGTAACTGATTTTGCAAGCAGAACTTCCTAAATTATAACACATATAATGTATATATATTTGTTTATATATGTATATACCTCTGTATAGATGTAATAATTAACATGTAGTCTACTAGTAACATGAGGCTGTCAATATCTTCCCCTAGTAGCACTGGAAAGAAATACCTGTAGGAACAGACAATTAGAAACAATTTTTTTAAAAATAAAATCTTCCTAAAGTCCCAGTTTCTTGAATAAATGTCCATTCCTTTTTTATTAATTTCTCCATCATAACTTTATTTAAGATAAAGAGATTATGATTTTATCATCATTGTGAAGTACTTTGATATCTACATACAATAATGAGAGATACCATAAAAGTTTGTCAACTAGTATGAACATCTTAAGTCTAAAGATGCACAGTTGTTTATGTGTTCAGCCACTTATCCTTCAGTAAAGAAGATTTTTGGGTCAACAGGAGCACCCTCACTCACTCAAAAATACCAATCAGCCACATTCCTTTAGTTACCTCAGTTAAAATAGAAGTATACAGCAAATTCTGGCTTGTTAATGGAATATATAGTTAGAATTTTGTTTGCAGATAATGGATTTAATCTCTGAGGGTAGGACTAGTTTTGCTTAGCACCTATCTTCTGAGTTAAATGTTTCTATTCTCATTGCAGAGAAGAGGAAACCAGCTGATTTTAAACATTTGCTCTTGGATGGGAAGAATAACACTATAAAAGTACCAGATTCTCTCTACTGAGTGTGAAAAGTCTAGCCAACTAACTGAAGTGTGTGTACCTTGTAGATGTTAACATCTGTTCAGCAATAATTTAAATGCCAAAATAGAAACAAACCTGAAATTAGATAAAAATATTTTGAAGGTATTTGCTATTTATACACTGTGCCCTTTGCTCTTCTTGTGCAAATGCGTACGAAACAATCAGCTCACAGTTTTATTTATTACTTCTTATAATAAAGACTTTAGTACTCATTGATTTCCTGTGGAGATAATTAGGACCATCTTGTGTACTACCCAATACCTAGTTACTCCTACGTACACAGAATTAAATGGAATACTGCAGATGAATAATGTAAGCAAGGCACCATTCAGGTTTTTTTGAAACAGAGTTTGAGGTCCTAATTTGAGTGACTAATTCATGTAGACTGTGACTTGAGTTTCATGTAGTCTCCCAGGTTCGCCAGTATACAAAGCCTATCTAACAAAACAGGCAGGAAGGAGGACCCTAGAAACTACAGGACTGCCAGCCTGACCTCAGTGCCAGAGAAGGTCATGGAGCAGATCGTCATGGAGGAGATTGTCATAGAGCAGATCATCCTGAGTGCAATCACAAAGCACATGCAGGAAAACCAGGGGATCAGGCCCAGTCAGCACTGATTCGTGAAGGGGAGGTCCTGCTTGACCAACCTGATCTTCATCTATGATATGGCAACCGGCCTGGTTGGTGAGGGAAAGGCTGTGGACATTGTCTATTTGGATCTCTAGTAAAGCATTTGACAGTGCCTCCCACAGCATTCTCCTGGAGAAACTGGCATAGCTGTATTCTTTGCTGGGTTAAAAATTGGCTGCATGGCAGAGCCCAAAGAATAGTTAGAGAGGGGTCTGATCTGGATAGGCAGATGTGGCTGATTGTATGAAGTTCAACAGATAAAGTGCTGTGTCCTGCATTTGAGCCACAACAATTCCATGCAATGCTACAGGCTTTAGGAAGAGAGGCTGGAAAGCTGCTCAGCAGTGCTGGGATGCTGACTTATGGCTACTGAACATGAGCCAGCTTGTGCCTAGACAGCCAAGAAGGCCAACAGCATCCTGGCCTGTATTAGCAACAGTGTGACCAGCATGGCCAGGGCAGTGATCATCCCTTAGATCACTAATCTAATCACACTAGGTAAGGTTGCACCTTGAATCCTGTGTTCAGTTTTGGGCCCTCACTACAAGAACAACATTGAGGTGCTGGAGAAGGTCCAGAGAAGGGCAACAAAGCTGGTGAAGGGTCTAGAGAGTATGTCTTACGAGGAACAGCTGAGGGAACTGGGGATGTTCAGCCTGAAGAAAAAGGGACTGTATCAGTGCCTACAACTGCCTGAAAGGAGGATGGAGCAAGGAAGTAGCTGGTTTCTCCTTCCAGGTAACAGGCAATAGGATAAGAGGTAACAGCCTTAAGCTGCACCGGAGGAGGTTTAGGTTGGATATTAGGAAAAATTTCTTTATTGAAGGGGTGGCCAAGCATTGGAATAGGCTGCAAGTATTCAAAAGCTGTTATAGACGAGGCCCTTAGTGACATGGTCTGGTGGTGGGCTTGTCAGTCCTGGGGTAGAGGTTGGACTTGATGATCTCAAAGACTTTTTCAGTCCAGGTGATTCTATAATTCTGTGGCTGGATCTTGACATCCTAGTGAGGAGAATTTCTGATAGAAAAATGTCACTAGTAATGTGTACACAGTAGGAAAATAAAACATGTTTCTAACTGGCATAATCAGTATTTCATTATGACTGAAAGCAGCAAAAACATTTAGCCATCTGAATACTTACTCATGTACTTAAACCTTAAAGTGTAGGAGAGTCAAGATTGTGATTAGACATCTTAGGTTCCTATATTTATGTGATTCTAAATATGGCTTTGATAGCTTATCTTGGTTTCACCAAATTTAAATAGGCAGCTGTCAAGAGTGGTTTTGTACATCCTATACACAAAGGATCCCTGATTTGTTCCTATTAAAGCCATATTTCAAAATGTTGAGCAGTTGTACTAATCTCATGTATCAGGATTGTTCATTATCATAGTCTGTTATTAACATATAATATGATTTTAACAACTTCCTTAGTTTAATTTTAAATTTGGATGCTCATGGGATGTATTATAAATTCTAATCAGAATGATGACTACTGATACACTTGTTCGCTTCCCCACATCACAATTTCCAGTGTTTGCTTTTGTGCCACTTACAGAAATGAGGGGAATGATGTCCCCTCACTTGATGCTCTGGCTGTAATGTCCTGTCATTAAGCACCTGACACTCTCCATTTGTGGTACAAAGAAGGTGCCAGATATGGGACTGTGATTTCCATGTGTTCTCAAAGCCAGGTGTCTTTAAGTTTTATGCTCATCAGCTCTCAGATACTGAATTAATAGGCCATATGTTTATGGCACATGAAAAAATCATTATTTGAAACACTGATCATGTTAATGTCATTGAAGGAGAGTAAGGGTAATTTAAGGGGTAGAGGAGTATCTAGATACACAATGGCCAGCACGAAAGAAGATGAACATGTCAGAAATTATGCAATTTTTTGCAATGAATGAAATTATAAAATTCCCATTGACTCCTATGAGATCAGATTTTTTTGCTGGTTTGTTTTCTAAAGTTTCTCCCAAGTGACTAAGTTTCTCTGGAAATCATCAGTTCTGAATGTTTTTATACATTCATAAGATAGATTGATATATAATGGTTGGGGAAAATCTCAGCAGGTGGAAAATGTTTGTTTTGTAATTAACATTATGTAGTTATTGTTAAGGAATGTGATTTCTTTTTTTTTTTTTTTTC
>NDXB01003516.1:3864-62884 GCA_002631895.1 Agapornis roseicollis | reverse complement strand
GGTTTATCTTATACAAAGAATTTTGTTATGTTCTCCAACTGCTCTCTATTTTTTTTCTATGTATCATGCACCTCAGTAATTTTCCATTGCTACTGTTACAAAGCCAGCTAATGTTACATGTTACAAAGCAACGCTAATGTTACAAACCCAAACTTAACATTACTTAAGACTAATTCTAAAGGGTTTTACATTTTATTTTGTAATTCTGTACCCCGCTTGTTTCAATGAGAATGGTCACGTAGTCGATATAAACTGAAGGCCGTGGATGAGGGAGTGCAGAAACACCAGCTGCAAAATTGCAGAAGTAAGCAGAAGAGAAAAGGAGCTGAGAAATTCTGAAGGTTGACTTCCAAGGGCAGTGTTATTCAATTGTAGCATTGTTAAGATTTAAGGTGCCCAATCAACAATTGCCAAATCAATGTAGCTGTACTGAGAATCTGTATATAAGGTGAACACTTTGTCTAATAAAATGGCATTTGCTTGATCATATTGATCGTCTCATGACTCCCACTTCAAAGCAGTCCTCCACTGGTTGCAGGGTGGATATATGCTTGACCATTGAGGGTACATCCTCTGTCACCACGGTCCACTCCAGAGGATGCCTGGAGTGCCTCTTCCACTTCCTTCTTCACTCATCTTGGTGTCTGCATAATTGTTTGTCATATATTCTGACTCCTCTCTCCCAGCTGCTATTTCATGGCATATTTTACCCTTTCTTAAATATGTTACCAAAGATATACAACCAGCACCACTGACTGGCTTAGCTGTGGACAGTGGTAGATCGATCCTTGAGCTCTCTGGATCTGGCTCCATCTGATATGGGGGCAGCTTCTGGTGTTTTCTCACAGAAACCACCCCTGTTACTCTCTCAACCCCCTGCAAATAAAACCTTGCCACATAAACACAATACAAGAGGGGGGTGGGGAGGAAAGGAAACACAAAGCTATGTTTTTCCTGATTTTGAAAGAAAAGCCCAAACTTGTAAATCTTAAACTCTTTTTGAGTTAGTTTACTCTTTACCCTGCAGCTTGCCAAATAATTAATTGTCCTGGGTTCAGCAATAGCAGTCAATTTTTTGCCTTCTCAGTAGCTGGTGCAGTGCTGTGTTTTGACTCAACTTGGGAACAAAACTGATAACAGGGTTGGTTTTAGTTACTGCTCAAATGCTTTGTTCTGAGCAAGGACTTTGTGAGCCTCATGCTCTGGCAGGGAGGAGGGGAGGCCGGGAGGAAACAGGGACAGGACACCTGACCCAAACTGACCAAAGAGGTATTCCATACCACAGCACGTCATGCCCAGGATGTAACCGGGAGTTACCTGGAAGGGCTAGTTCTCTCTGGGGTGTTGGAGGAGGGATTTGGTTGGTGGTTGGTGCGGTGTTGTGAGTTATCTGTCAGTGGTTGGTGAGATGCTGTACTCTTTTCCCTTGTTATTTCCTTTATCATTATTATTATTGGTGGTAGCAGTAGTGATTTGTGTTATACCTTAGTTACTAAACTGTTCTTATCTCAAGCTGTGGGAGTTGCATTCTTTTGATTCTCCTCTTCATCCCTCTGGAAGCAGGAGAGGGCAAGAAAGGGGGGTTGAGTGAGCGAACGAGCTGAGTGGCTGGGTTTAAACCGCGACATTAATAAAATTTAGCTTTAAACAAATGTTGAATGTGATTGTAAATATTTGCAAGTATTTGGAATCTTTTACTTCCCCCTCTTCTCTTTTAAGTGTCAGGTCTTGCTTTTTGTAACTTTGTATGTTGATTTTCAGAAATAATTGGAATGGAAGAAAAAAAGCCAAAATGAATATAGTGAATGTACTGTATAATTGCTAAATACATTGCATTTGTTAAAACCAGTTCAGTCTAAAACTAAAATATTTTCCTCACAATCAGCTCATGCAAAGACACAGAGTGTAACCACACAGGTGATGCAAATATATCATAGCAAATTTAATTATTTATGAGCTTTTGCAGAGAAAAAGCCAAATAAATCTGAAGGAATTTGAAAAAAAATGTGGATTTTGGCTATTTTTTTGTTGGTTTATTTGTATTAAATAATTTCATTTCATGGTGATATTTCTAGAGCATGGCAAAATTACCCATAATTTGGAGAGCATAAGAAATGTTAAAGGAAAAGTGGAAACAACATGATATTGCTCCATTTCCTCATATTTCATAGCAATTTGTTTTTTTAAAGCCATAAAACTATAACTACTATTTTAACATCCTTTCTTACTATAGAAAACATATATGTATACATATGTGACAAGAATAAGCAAACTGTGTCTTTGACATATGGATCTTTAGAATATATATTTTTCCTAATAGGAGATTTGGGCAATGATTCTTAAGTAAATACTCTTAACTTCATAAAATAAAAAGTACATTATATATAATACAGTATTTACAGAATTCATATAGGGATAACATATTTAGGGCTGTTGTTAAAAAAATAGAATTACTAAGTAATGAATGTTCCATCTTCATTTCACTGTATTTTTGCTGATTACCTCAAAGGAGCTTTTTTGTATCACTGAGAAGCTTTTTAGTAACAGTGATTTCTGGCTGGTCCTTAGAATGTTCATTTCATGTGCAAAACAGCATTTAGTGAGAGTCTAATGTATTTCCTCCTTAAAATGTAATAGAATGCATTTTGCTTAGAAATTATGAGAAGATGTGACTCTAATTTGCAGGGTATATTATTGGAGCGAATTGCAACATATTTCTGTATAACAAAGGTGGAAAAAGAGTTTATGTATGAAGAGTGACATATCTGTTAAATTTTCAAGGTTACATCTAACCGTACCCCAATCCTGATAACTGTCATTAACAGAGTTTCACACTTGTTTACATACTGGGAAATCCAGCGCTATCCTAAAAGCAAATACTCTCTGAACAACTAGTAATCAGTTAAAACATTGTCAGCAAAAAAAAGACAGCCAACGACATAATCCAAATTTTCTTTTTAAAAATGTTCACCAGGAGAAAATTTAAAACTTTTTTTTTTTTTAAGTTAAAAATTGGATCATTTCATTTGGATACTTTTCACCTTATTTAGTTTTAATTGAAATAGTTCAATGAGATCATAAAAATGGCCAAGAATTGTACATCTTCGACTTTTTGTAAAATTTTGTTAATGAAACTAATAATAAGACGTTTAGGTTAAGTTTTTTATTCACATTCTATGTGTAGCTAATGACAGGGATGAACAGCCCTCTGGTAGAATATGTCACTTTGTAAGATGGCAGAGTAAATCCAGACACTACTACATAGAATTACAGAATCAGCTAAGTTGGGAGAGACCTTTTAAGATCATCAAGTCTAACTATTACCTCAGGACTGCCACGACCATCACTAAAACATATCACTAAGGGCCTAATCTACACTATTTCTGAACACTTCCCTAGGCAACCTATTCTAATGCCTGATTGCCTTGTCTCTGAAGAAATTTTTCCTAATATCCAATCTAAACTTCCCCTAGCATGAGCCTGCAGTGTGCCCAGACAGCCAAGAAAGTCAACAGCACCCTGGCCTGTGCCAGAAATAATGTATTCAGCAGGGCCACGGCAGTGATCGTCCCCCTGTACTGGGCACTGGTGAGGCTGTGCCTTGAATCCTGTCTTCAGTTCTGGGCCCCTCACTAGGAGAAAGACATTGAGGTGCTGGAGCAGGTACAGAGAAGGGTGACAAAGCTGGTGAAGGATCTGGAGAATAAGTCTTACAAGGAACATTGGAGGGAACTGGGATTGGTTTTAGTCTGTAGAAGAAAAGGCTCAGGGAGGACCTTACCGCTTTTCTACAACTACCTGAAAACAGGTTGTAGTGAGGTGGGAGTCGGTCTCTTCTCCCAAATAACAAACAATAGGACAAGAGGTAAGAGCCTCAAGCTGCAAATGAATTGCTTTTCTATAGCTAAAGTTAAGGGACATGACTATGAACCTCAGTTTCTTTTCCTCCAACAAAGAGAATTAGAAGTTATTGAAAACACCTTTGAAAGAGTGTTTTGTAAGAACTAGGTGTATTACATTATTCTAAGTCAGAAAATTTTGATCATTCCCATTCCTTAATTTGGTCCCCAAGTGGACCTATGTCCACATGTTCCATAAGCAGGGTGGCATGAAGAAATTTCTGTCAGCAGAAATACTCGTTATTTGTGGAAACATCCACACCAGATCATCCAAGCATGACTTCATGATATTACATAACAACATGGGAACAAAGAGCACAACTGCCCAGGTATGATAATCATTGAATACCAAAAGGATAACAGAAAGCTTTTATAATGTGCTTATGTGAACAAATTGTTGTTTCTTTTTCCCTTTTTTTTCCTGGAATGTTTAATTTATTTCTGAAGAGCACTGACTAATATTGAAATACATAAGAGACAGTGAGTATCATAGGATGTCTATAAGGCTTTGAAACTTTAAGATGCTTGAATATTCCTTCTGGGAAAATTTCTGTGAACTACAGATTGTAAATTTAAGATCACTTCATGACAAAAAGCAAAACCAAACAATGCGATAATTTATGTATTACCAAATGTAGTTTTGTTAAATAAACTACAGCTTCTTACATTAAATGCACAATAGTTAGCAGTGGCAGGCAAAAGTGATATTTACTCAGGTAGCCCTGAGAAACCTTCATGTTTTGGTTAATAAAGGTATAAAAACATGACATAGCTGCTGAACTCTTTGACAATAGTCAAACCTTTGATATGTCTGATGGAGAATACATTTGGTTATATTGCTGGCTTTATATCTTATGTATCTGCTGGCTTTATACCTTAAGTAACTGGAAGTATATTGTTTGACCAGGATAACTTATTTGAAAACAAAGATATTGATAGCAACTAATTAGAAAAACAGGTTGAGTAGTGAGAAAAGCAGAAGATTAAGGAGAACAGAAAAATTTAGGTAACACCTCAGAAAACGTAAGTAAAATTCATAGATGAATTCATTAATATTTTTCAGTTGACTCGTGCTTCAAGCCCTTCGTTTAATCTGAATTTCCCTGTTAACATAGTGATAAAAACAGGTTTCATTTTGTTGTAAATCAAGATGAATTTCATGTTCACCTTTCCTGCTCCTCCTGTTTGTTTTTTTTCTCCTGTTCTTCAAACCCTGCCTGTTCTCTGTCAGGAAAAAGCAACTGTGTTATGTCTTGAATACTTTTAGGCTGACTGACATAAGCCATATTTGATAGGATATTGAAGCTATATGCCAAGCAGGATTTAAGTTTTTATTGCAGTTACGTGGGATTCCTTTTTTGTTTCCTTAATTATATTTGTGGACAGTTGAGAAGTTGTATGTTCTACATCAAGGATGTGTACTTAGTGTATAGGACAAATTAGACAGTGGTTCCTGTAAATCTGTACTTGGTGCTGAAGAGTGTGCAAAACAGGGTAAACAAATAGGCCCAAAGTACTTTAAACATATTCAACAGTGGCAAAGAATGGAACACCAGGGAAAAAAAACAACCCCACAATGTTGAAAGGACATTATGTTGCTCATTGTGTGCAAAGGTTAAATACCACACATAAAGGGCTAATTAGTGTGTTACAGGTTTTAACCAAAATTTGACAGTTCTAGAGCAAATAGTGATAATTCTAGTGTAGAACTCACTCTTCCAGACTGAGAAAACAGCATTCAGAGGCACTGGAAAAGCAAAATAAATTAACAATTCAAGAACAATTAATATAAATGAAAATATTAAACTTATAGCACTAATCTTTCTTAATACATATATGAGAGGTTGGAAATCACTGAACATTTCTGAGCAGTGATTCATATAGTTGCACTGTTCAGTCCCATAAGCAGCCACTCCACCTAGCATGAGTGAAGGGTTTATAACACAGCCTCTGATTATTACTTGAAAAACTTCTGTCTCTTGAAGCTCAAAGTTAGGACTGTGGGGTAGTTTAATTCTAACTGGGCCTTAGCTTTCCTCACCTGGTCCCTAGCTTCCCAGACAGAATCCTTGTATTCATCACAGGCTGCCTGTCCTTGCTCCCATCTTTCATAAGCCTCTTCTTTCTTTCAAATTTTTCTCAGCAGCTCCTTATCCATCCAAGGAGGTCTCCTGGCCCTCCTGCTGCGCTTCCTTCTAGTTGGGATGCAACACTCCTGACCTTGTAGCAGGTGATCCTTGAATATCAACCAACAGTCTTGGGCCCCCCTGCCCTCTAGGGCTATATCCCATGGAACCTTACTAAGCAGGTTCCTGAAGAGGCCAAAGTCTGCTCTCTTGAAGTCCAGGGAAGTCAGCTTGCTGCACGCTCTTCTCACCATCCTGAGGATCTTGAATTCTACCATCTCATGATCACTGCATTTAAGGCTGCCCTGGAGCATCACATTTCCAATGAGCCCTTCCCTGTTGGTGAGCANCATCCTGAGGATCTTGAATTCTACCATCTCATGATCACTGCATTTAAGGCTGCCCTGGAGCATCACATTTCCAACCAGCCCTTCCCTGTTGGTGAGCACAAGGTCAAGCAGGGCACCTCTCCTCGTTGGCTCCTCTATTACTTGCAGAAGGAAGTTGTCTTCCACACAATCGAGGAACCTCCTGGATCGCTTATGCCGGGCCGTACCATCTCTCCAACAGATATCAGGGTGCTGAAGTCCCCCATGAGAACAAGGAACTGTGAGCATGAACCTGTTTGCATCTGTCTATCGAGTGCTTCATCCACAGAGTCCTCTTGCTCAGGTGGTCTGTAACAGATCCCCACAGTTATGTCTCCCATCGCTGTTCTCCCTTTAACCCTCACCCACAAACTCTCTGTTAACTGCCCCCCTGTCCCTAGAGAGAGTTCCATAGTCTCCAGCCTATCCCTAACATAAAGGGCAACTCCCCCTCCCTGCCTACCAGGCCTGTCTTTCCTAAAAAGCCTGTAACCTTCCATTCCAACACTCCAGTCATAGGAGCCATCCCACCATGTTTCTGTGATGCCTATTATATCATACCCCTTAGATNAAGGGAAGGGCAACTCCCCCTCCCTGCCTACCAGGCCTGTCTTTCCTAAAAAGCCTGTAACCTTCCATTCCAACACTCCAGTCATAGGAGCCATCCCACCATGTTTCTGTGATGCCTATTATATCATACCCCTTAGATATGCACACATCTCTAATTCCTTCTGTTTGTTCCCCATGCTACAGGCATTTGTATAGAGACACCTAAGTCGAGCTTCAAATGAGGCCAGCTCCTTGGCTGGAGCAGTTGGAATATCACTTCATTGCTCCGAGCATTTATTATAGGTGCTGGCAACTGACTGGGTTTGTTGGGATGGAATGATCCCCTCCTCCCCCAACACATCTAGTTTAAAGCATCTTTGACAAGTCTGGCAAGCCTCCTATCAAAACCACTCTTCCTCTTCTTTATCAGTGCACCTTCACCAGCCCCTAGTAGACCTGACATACAAACTTGGGTCCCATGTTCAAGACAGCCAAACCCCTGACTATGACACCACCCTTTTAACCATTTATTAACCTGTCCAATCCTCCTAGCTTTTTTAAGGTCTTACAATAAATATAAATTTATTCTTATGAAAAAAACCCAACCAAAAAACCCCAAACAAACCAAAAACCAGTATTTCTTTTAGGCCTATGTGAAAAGTGTTATTTTATTAAAAGGAAAATATTTAACTCCAGTTTCATAATTTTGAATTCTTAATATTCTGTGTTTTGGAGGAAAAGTTTGCATCAAAGAATAAACCCTGAAATGTTCTAAAAATGGTGACATTGTGAACACTGATGATTTCAGAAGACTTCATTGTTCACTAAACAAAAGTGCCAGTAATCTCAGCTCTATTGAGAAAAAAAAAAAGAAACAATATAAACCCTGATTCAAGAAAATTATTCCATTGTATATCTTAGCTGGAAATCAACCACCAATTCAAAGCCTAAACTTACAGCACACTTTCTTTTGTGCTTCTTGTATAGCATGTAGTTATTCTACATGTGTCATTTTCAAGTATGGCTGCTGAAATAGCCTAAATATATATGTTAGATAGTAAACTTATTAACTCATTAACTTATTAATAAGCTTATTAACTCATTAACTTATTAACATTTCATAAGAAGATACACTAGACATCAACAATGGTGTAGTAATTTGCATTATCATATGGATTAATAAGTCCCAAGTTCTAGTCTGGTTTTGAATGCATAACTCCTGCGTTATATGGGGTAAATTATCCCATCCTAGATCTTTCAATCTACTTAGACATCCTTCTTAAACTTCAGAGGAACTGTTGTTACCTTGTTACCTTTCCTGTGTTCGAAATGAAGAAAATATAAAGGTTCTGCATTACAGAAAAAATGGTTATAAGGCATGTCTTTGCAGTAATTGAGAGAGTTTTAAAACCTATTAATGTATGCCTGGGTAATAGTTAAAATATAGTCATATCTTATGTTCTCTACTTTTCTAGCTTTCTGTAAGTATTCATGTACCTGTGTACACATTTACTACAACAAATTAACTGTAAAACAGGTTTAGCTTTCCAGCTAATGTGGACAAATTTTGTAAAAAACTAGGAACTAACCAAATCCAGTTGAATATGTTCCTCTGAAAGTTAATCTATCTCTTTGATATTCTTTCCTACAAGATCAAGGAAAAAAAAATCTTTACTAAAAGTGTGGTTGTGCACTGGAACTGGCATCTTTGGGAAGTGGTGGAGTCACCATCTCTGAAAGTATTTAAAAGGGGTGTAGAGGTTAGAGTGAACTTTGCCATCGAACTTAAGTCACGCATTTACAAATCCATACTAAAATTATTCTTGCTAATATCTTTGGTGAGACATGTAGGCTAAGTTTTAAGACCTTAAACCACTCATTTTGCAACTTCTTTAGGAATGTGGTTTAGTGGTAGACTTGGTAGTGTTAGGCTAGCTGTTGCACTAGATGATCTTAAGGATCTCTTCCAACCTAAACCTACATGATTTTATGATATGGACTTGTTATTTCATATTATCCACACCTACTTCTTTTGGTTTCTCCTTTTTGTTTCTTTTCCAAAGAAAAAGACCTTATTTTCTAAGGTCCATAATTTTATTCCTTTCATTCTATCATTTTTTATTTAAAGCATTCCTGCAGTGTAATGTACAATTTTTTTTTTCCTTATATCCAGTATCTCTAATGCAGCCTGCCAGTTTGTGTGTTAAGTGGTGAACAGAGAGGCAGAATTTAACTTCTAGGTACCTGTCCTGGGTTCAGCAATTGCAGTCAGCTTTTCTCCTCTTTAGTAGCTGATGTTTTGATTTAACCCGGGAACAAAGCTGATAAGGCCGATGTTTTTGGTTGTTGCTGAGCGATGTTTGCTCTGACCAAGGACTTTGTGAGCCTCATGCTATGCCGGGGAGGGGGGGGGGCTGGGAGGAAGGAGAGACAGGACTGTACTGACAGGACCAAACTGACCAAAGAGGTATTCCATACCATAGCACGTCATGCCCAGGAGGTAACTGGGAGTGATCCGGAAGGCCTGGTTCTTTCGGCGTGATTGGAAAAGGTGGTTGGTCAGCACTTGGTTGGTGGGGTGTCGTGAGTTATCTGTCGGTGGTTCATGGGATGCTGTATTCTTTTCCTTTATCATTATTATTATTGGTGGTAGCAGCAGTGATTTGTGTTATACCTTAGTTACTAAACTGTTCTTATCTCAACCTGTGGGAGTTGCATTCTTTTGATTCTCCCCCCATCTCTCTGGAAGCTGGGGAGGACAAGAAAGGGGGGTTGAGTGAGTGAATGAGCTGCCTGGTTGGGTCTAAACCATGACAGTGCCTCTTTTCCATTTATCAACAAACTTTAGCAATGTGTAATATCAGCTGCAACAGGTAGCTGCAACTAGACTCTTGTTTTTATTTTTTTCTTATTTCTTTTCCAGCATCTAGTTTTGTTTTCTTTCTCATTATAGGGTTTTGTTTGTTTGTTTTTTTTTTCTCTCTGTTTCTACTTAAGAGTCAGTAAATCAAAATATTTCAGTTTCCATGCTGAAAACAAAGGTCTGAACAATGTACACAAGACTGCCATCTATTTTCACACCCTGAAGCTCTGGGAAGCTATGAGGAACAATAGGAGCACTGTAGCTATCTATTCTGATTACTTCCTAATTCTCACAAGAAACAGGAACCATTGATATTAAGGTGAATAGTTACTGTTTTAAGACTAAAGCATCATAATAGATAAAAAGCTGATCTTTGATACAGAAGAATATTTCAAAACCATATGAAGTTGTTGTTTGGTTTTTTTTCCAGAAATTTAATACAAATAGATTATCTTTTCCCAGGAATCTGAATCCGCAACTTTAACCAACAATACAAACGTTTAAGTCTACTTCTGAGAACTAATATACTGATTTTAATAATAAATAAAAGATCAGTTCTGTAAGTGCTAAAAGCACCTGTCAGAATAGAGGAAAAAAAGGGTAAAATATGGAATTATAGAAAAAATGCTATACAGGTTAAAGATTACTTACTTGCCTGTTTTCTTAAATAAGCAATAATTATTTTTTTCAGTTGCAGTCTTCATTAATTTAACACTGAATGTTGAGTCTCTAGAGAGAAGCAAACATATTTCTAACTGCAAATTGTAGGATTAACAGAATCAATGAACCCTGTTAATTAAAAAATATTTTTGCCACCTTGTCAGTTACAAAAGTAAGCATAATGCACCCTTGGAGAGGGCAAAAGAGAAGAGAACAAATCAGTAAGCTTTGAGTAATCAGAAAGAGCTCCAAACCAAATCAATCTGAATAATATTTTTTACAAAACTCCCAAAAAATAAGCAAACCACTAAGCTCGACAGCTTCTATAATTTTATTTTTTTCACTTCTTTGACCCTATAGTCTTATGAAAGTCATTCCAAAATTGGACCAAAATGAAACCCATGCAAATACACACACAAATATGTTCTGTTTTCAGCTGGGATGAAGTTAATTTTTCTCTTAGTAGCTGGTGCAGTGCTGTGTTTTTGCTTTAGTCTGAGAATAATGGTAACACTGATGCTGCTAATAGTGTTTACCCTAATCAAGGACTTTTCAGTTTCACTGATCACTGTCATTGGTCAAATGGTGGTAGACAGTTGTCCTGGGCATCACTCGGTATTTTGTGGGTGGAGTGGTCTTTTTCTTTCCCCTCTCTATTTCCTATTATTATTTTATATTTTACTTTTATTTCCATTATTAAACTGGTTTTAACCCAGGGTTTTATTCTGCTCCCCATCCCTCTGGGGAGGTGGAGGGTGGGTGAATGAGCAGCTGTGTGGTACTTAGCTTAGGTGGCTGGGCTTAAACCACAGCAATGTAATACAGAGGCAGAATGGAATCACAGACCCACAGATTCAGTCATTAAAGTATTTAAATGATTGAATTAACTCATGCTAAATAGCATACTCTTTACATTAAACTCAGCGATGAAAGAAAAACACTGATTTATATGGAGCACCAAGAAAAATCACGGGTTGAAGTTATTTTGTTCATATCTCCAAATGTATAAATGTGTTTAATAAAGCACATACAAACTCAGGAATAAATCTAGTATGAAATTTTTTTACTTTTATGTTGTATAAGTCATTTTGACCATACACACTAAGGTGAGTTCTCAAAAAAGCTACTTATTGTAATACAAAAAGAAGACTAATGGGATAAGCCATCTATACAAAATATATGCCTTAAGGATGGGGGTGGGTGAGGGCATTGTAGTCATTAGTATATTTTTAGATAAAGATATTGCTGACTGAGTACTTAGTGATAAATAAACTTTTAACATGGCCCTGGATCAAAAGGAGAGAGAATGTTAGCAGAGTCATAGGCAAAATCTTACTGGGTAAACATGCTGCCTGAGGTAATCTGATGTGCCAAATGGTAATGTTCAGCATTAACATAGTACTTAAATTTCCCACATATGCTGCATTCAAAATTATACTGTGGGTAAAATGGGACTGCCTTATATGTGTACTTTTAATCTAATTAGCATTTTATTGCAATCAACAAGCAGCTAATTAAAGTATAACAATACAGTTATTATTAGTCCTATAAAGATGATACTAATACAGTCTGAATTATACAAATAACGAAGTAATGTCACCTTCAGTGAAGTTTATCACTGTCATATATAAACAACCCTTTTCCTATATTTACCCTTTTGTCTCTGGTGCTATATTCAACATTACACTCTCTGAGGCATCTGATGATACCTGTCTTACCCTAGATGAATACAAGGTCTTGTGAAGAATTGCAAATGCCAGAGCTTCCTTACTGGGAGAATAAAGGTTTGAGGGGAAGGAATTTCTTCCCTCTCTGTGTTTGGTATGATAAGGGTTTTTTCCATGTTTTTGCTAGTGCAGACTGCTTACTTGCTCTTTCTTCACTGATCCCTTACAAAAATTTGTTAAATTTTTACCTTGCATAATATTCATGAAGATAACCAAAACTCTGGAATAGTCAGTCCTTACCTGATCACTAAACAATTGCTATGATGGCTTAAACAGCCTAAAGTCAGCTCAAACCAAGACAAGTCTAGACAATTCTTCAGGTTTTAATGGTTGGCAAAAGTGTTTATCTTTTATTAGTCACAGAAATGACATATTTCTTGGGCTAAAGGAATACAATTCAGATATTAATGAATCCTTTAAAATGCTCATTTTATCTCCTTATTAAACATGGGAAAAAAATGGGTTACTAATGACCCGCATCCACAGGACAGTGCTGCTAGTATTTTGTGGGTTATTTTTTACACAAACAGTACAGAAGAGTAACAGCTCTTTGAAGTACTGTTGCTTATAACATTATTTGGAGTTAATCTGGTAAATTAAGGTCATATAAACTGCTTTGATTTGAAAGTTTGTCTTATCAAACTTGATGTTCCTAATAACATCAAGTCCCTGAATTTTGCAGGCTTTTGGTAACAGATTCCTGTAATAACTAAAACGGAAGTTTTTGTAGTAGTCTTGCAGTGATGGGATTGTAATTTTAGATACGCAAATACACATAAAATTTTTACCAGACAGAATGATTTATCAATCCTACCTCATCTTCCATGTCTTTAATCTGCGAATCACAGGAAGAAGTCAATCATTAGGAATAATAGTCTACCTTATTCTGTGCACATAAATTTCATTGAGGAAGACAGAAGCTTTATGCTGGCATCTAAAGAATGGTCCTTTAGGACTGAATTACATGTTATTTTCAGTCTCTTTTACCATCACAATTTCAATGCTATGATTGTAATTAGCCTTCTTTTTACTCTTGACAAATTATAGACCATATGAAATCTGATCTCCAAATCAGGTAAAAAAACAATCCTCTATCACTTAATTAAACATTTTATGCACAGTTTTATATATTTGCATTCTCATGACTGACCTTGAGAGATTAAATTTAACTCAGTCCAAAATAAAGCTGTCCTGAGAATAAAAGGAATTCAAGAATAAGCAGGGGTTTGCGTGTTTAAAGAACTCTAGATTAGGTTTGCATAGGATTTGCAAATAAGATTTTTGATGTTGGTGTATCTTGGTTTATGTTATATGGTCATGAGTAAATAGGATTTTTTTTTTATTTTTAAGGATGATGTTGATTTAGTATTATTATATATATAATGTATATATATAATGTATATATATAATGTACATATATATACAAAAAGAAGATACTAGGTATCAATATATGACAAAAAATGTAATTAAAAACATCAGCCTCATATTGTCTGTATTCTGTGAGTTTTTGTGAGAACTCTTCCCTCTTTTAAAACTAATAGATTTTAAATGTATTTTTAAAAGTCCTACAGACCCATTGCTGTATCTGTGTTTAGACCATGGAACCATGTACTATGGCATTATATCTGAGACATGTTATGACATTGTCTCAATAATACAATCTGGAATACCAGAAGCGTAACTTCAAAAGAGTGAAAGATAACAAGCTAGTAAGTTTTCAGGAAATTCAAGCATAAATTGGCAAGTAATAAACATTTTCTTTTTTCCTTTATTTTTTGTCTTCACACTGATTGTCATCCTTAATAATTATGACAAAGAGAAAGAAAGATATTACAGATTATAGTAATAAAAATTGGTTTATTCAGTCTTGAAAAGGTAGTACTAAAGTAAGTGACTGAATCTTGTCTCATGAAGAAAGAATGGAGAAAATACCTGTTGCAGGTCTTTCAATATTTATAGGTTGAAGTTCTACATAATGCATTGGATAGAAAATTATCAGATTCTACTGGAAGATAAGATAAACTGCTGTTTAAATATCTGTCCATAATAGATGAGAATAATACCAGTAGTGAGATTTTATCCTTTTTATTCAAGTATGTATCTTCTCCATTCAGTCAATGAAAAGATTGCTGTCTTTTAATACCTTCAGACCTGGACTATGTATGGAACTTAAGCAAACACAACGGTGTTTTTTTAAATAATTGATAAACTTCTGAAAATAAACCCTACAAACATAGAAAAACCCTACCCTTACTTGTAACTACTAGTGCATTAGGACTAGTGCCTAATTTAAACACTTAACTTACAGTGTTGACATGTTACTCCTGCTTTCAGATTGTGTTTGTACTAGAGGATCTCCTGAAATCCATTTCAACCTGAATTATATAAACCTGCAATTTTACTATGCAGAATAACGCGTATGTTATAGGTGCCTACACCCTCATTGTAGTCCATAAAATCTGGTCATTGCAGCCTAAAAACTATTTAACTTCTGCCAAATTGGGTATCTACTGCCGCGATTGAGAGGCGGGACGCAGCTTGATGCAAGCTAAATGTCGTTTATTTTTACAAAGGCAGGTACTTATATAGAAAGACAAACCCCTTACAAGAAAGCATGCTGATTGGCTACTGCCCCGCGGCTATTACTAAACTAACAAATTCTTTCTACTTATCTCTTTTAGCAACAGTATAGGCAAACAATGTAACAGTAGAAAACCGCAGTCTCTTCACTCCTCTGCTACGGTCTGCTGGAAAAGCAGATGGCCTTCGTTCTTGCTGACTTCGTTTCTCTTATCAGTTCCGCTTCTCCCGGCAGTTCTGTTCTCCTCCAGTTTGTCCCATGGCTTATGTCCAACTAACTCCAGCACATCTCCTTTGATAAGCTGTATGGTGCTGGGTGTTCTGTCCAAGTCACATAAACCATCTCCTACATCTCCCCCTTTTTGTTTTTGAACAATCCAGGTCTGATTAACTACTTTCATTGCTGCTTTCTTAACACAACTAAAAATAATGCAAGCACACAAACCTAAAATGACAAGAATAACAATTATACGTAATAATTCTCTAATTAAGCTAATTAACCATTGCGGTAAATTGCCAAAAAGATTAGCAAGCCACTTGTTTAAGAAATCATGGTTTTGAGTGATTTTGTTAGCATGTGCTTTTAACCATTGTAATTGTTTATGAATCGATTCGCCATGGTCTGATAGATTCATACAGCACATACCTTCAAAATCCTCACATCCATGTCCCTGTGCTAAAAGCAAAAAATCAATTGCAGCCCTGTCCTCTTTTAGCGGCAAAAAGTTTCAAACATAGATCACCCCTGCACTACGTTCAGGAGGCGAGGAAGGTGCTCCCCCCTTCTTGTTTTTGCAAAAGTGGTTTACAGCCTGGTGTAAACCCTATCACCACCCGACCAGTGCAATGCAACTGGACAAATTTAAAGAACCCAGTACAAATTGCACTTCTGCTAACTGTCCGTGTGGAGAAAATCTTTGCATTTCCTTTTTTTTTTTTTCTTTTCTCTACTATCAATACCTGCTTTAGATGACCCTACTTGAGCAGGGAATTTGGACTACATATGCCAATCACAGGCTGCTCGGTCTGCCTTTTTCTTCTGGATGGCTCTCTGATAACAGGGGAGGCCATCCCTCACACCAAGGTCTGGCATGGCATGTGTCCCCACCGCTCCATGCCTGCTGGGTTTCAGCCAGCAGCAGAGCTAAAGGTTCTTCTTGGTGGCAAACACAGAGGCCAACCCACTCTTGCCCTTGATTGTGATAGAAGGCATTTGGTTAACCTTAGTTCTTGCACCTTGTTGTCACTGCAGAGTTTTACCTGTTTCATTTAGTAACAAGTCACTACTATGGCAAAGCACACACGGATTTACATTAGCAGAGTAACTATTACAGCTTAATAGTTCCTTGAACACCACTAACTATACTGATTGTATCTCCACTGACTGTAGTAGACAGATAATAAGCATGATCTCTCCCTGTCCTTATCTTGACCCACAAGCATTCCATTTTTTTTTTCCCCTGTCCAGTTGACTAGGGGGAGTGATAGAACGGCTCCAGTGGATACACTTGGCATATAGCCAGGGTCAACCCTCCATGTTGCTCAACATCGTTGCTTTCTGAATGTGGGGACATAGAGCTGCGGCAACCTTCTTAGTTTACTGGGTTTGGCGTCTCCTAAATCAGATGACTAGTGAAGTGAGATAGAAATATTACAGTTTAATTCTTTATGAAAATCAATATATTTAGCTTTTAAAATTATTAAAACATACCCATATTATTGCATAGTAAAATAGAATATAAAATTAAGAACAAACTATACAAATTCTTCTGAGTTATAAAATAATGCCAATACAAAATTCTATTCAGGAATGGCTCCTCTGCTGTGCTGTTCCTCTGGAAATTTTTAGATCCACTTGAATTTTAGAAATATGAACATAAACACATACAGGCTACAGGTAAAATGATAGGGATAATCCCATTTTAGCTCATCCACAGCTTGTGAATATATAGAATCATAGAATCATAGAACAGTTAGGGTTGGAAAGGACCTTAAGATCATCTAGTTCCAACCCCCCTGCCATAAGCAAGGACACCTCACACTAAACCATACCCCCCAAGGCTTTATCCAACCTGGCCTTGAACACTGCCAGGGATGGAGCACTCACAACTTCCCTGGGCAACCATTCCAGTGCCTCACCACCCTTACAGTAAAGAATTTCTTCCTTATATCCAATCTAAACTTCCCCTGTTTAAGTTTGAACCCATTACCCCTTGTCCTGTCACTACAGTCCCTAAAGAAGAGTCCCTCTGCAGCATCCCTATAGGCCCCCTTCAGAAACTGGAAGGCTGATATGAGGTCTCCACGCAGCCTTCTCTTCTCCAGGCTGAACAGCCCCAACTTTCTCAGCTATCTTCATACGGGAGATGCTCCAGTCCCCTGATCATCCTCGTGGCCCTCCTCTGGACTTGTTCCAAAAGCTCCATGTCCTTGTTATGTTGAGGACACCAGAACTGCACACAATACTTCAAGTGAGGTTTCATTTCAAAGCATTTATAGATGACGAATCATCATATTGGTACTGGGGATATATGTAAGTTCATTCTGTGATTGGCAAGATGTGAAACTGGAATATGACTAGACTTTCAGAGTCTCTGTACATACTTAACTATCCTTTTAATCCTTAGGGTCATAAAAAAATGCCGCTGGCAGAGGTCTTAAGGAATATATTATTAATTTAGTTATTTCCTGCCAGTAAGCCGACACCTCAAGAATTTGTGTTCAACAAGGACAAGGGTCAGACATGGAACTGAAAGCTAAATATTTGAAAACTACCTGAGCAGTGTACCATAAAAGTATAGTGTAGATATTTAAGGTTTTATTTATCAATACAAAACATAAGCTGTTTGGTTTAAGTTGGCGTATCTATGATGCAAGACATGCAGACTGTTGCACAACAGGTAATAGGTCCACAGGGATCAACATAGTATCTCTGACAATGACCACTGAGACAGCTTAGAGAATTCTATAAAAGACAGAAATGTGACGATACTTCACCAAAAAGTTTTCTCACTCTCAGCATTTTGTGGATCATGAACGTCAAGGAGATCTTCTCTTTCTACTTGGGAATGCTAAAAAGCTTTTCTTCTGTCTATTTGTTTTTGTTTTTTTTTTTTTCTCAGATTTCTTGAAGCATTAGGGGTATTTTGTTGCTTTTTTTTTACATATAATAAAACTTAAATAAATGTATTTTTTAAATATCTAGTGTTATTGCAGTATAGTATCTTTCTACTAAAATCATGCTGTGAACTTTTATGATTTTTGTTATGGGCAGCATAGTTAGATACTTTGTTTCCCATAATAAACTTATGCTAGAATGGAGCTACTGAAAGAGTAGTATTTAAAGTGAAGAAAAAGGAACTCAGTGGTTTACTAGAATTAGTGTTAAGTGAAAGACATGAGAAAGTTTCACTGCACAATGGCTAGTACCAATGGATGGATTTGTAACTATAACTTCATGTATTTCCTTCAAGTAGGTCAGCTATACATAATTTGGTGACATGAATAGTATAAGTGGGAACAATACGTGCTTCAGAAAGCCCAATCCCTAAATCCTTCTGTGAAATCTTCTGTGTCCTGAATGAAAGAAACCCTTCAGACTAAAAGCAGATTCAGATACAGCAGGCTGTTCAGGACTATGTTCAATTGGGGTTAGAGTTTCTCCAACTCAATGACTTGTTCCAGTGCTTAGTCAGCCTTAAAGTAAAAAAGTACCTTCTTAATTTAAATGGACTTGTGTTCCAGTTTGTGCCCATTGCCTTTTGTCCTTTTACTGAATACCACTGAGAAGAGTCTATTTCCATCTTCTTCATGATCCCATCAGGTATTTGTATACATTTCTACATGCTTCTGTTTATTCCTCTCTAATCAAAAATAAAATTTAGGAACCTTGTTGCTCAGTGTTTTTACAGGTTACATTGTTATTTTATATAAATATGATATGGTACGTTTAAACAACTCTTACCCTGTTCAGGTCAAGGAGTGATTAGAAGGTTTAGAAAGTGTTGTGAGAAAACTTATGCTGGTCCCAGAATTATGTCCTTTAAGATGCTCCATTGAAACTTTATTTATATACCTACTATGTATTTATGTACATTTATTGGTGTTTTAATTGGTGAAATATTGATACAATTTGATTACTTCCACCATGTAATGATGAAAATGCACCTCCAGTTCAAAACAACATGTTACTTCATTAATTTTGAAAGAAATTCAGCATTAAATTATTTCAATTAAGCAGACCTACCTTAAAAATAGTAAAGAGAAGATGACAGACAGACTGTAAAAATCCACAGGCTTTTGAAAAATTATATAATTAATTTTTGTGCTTAGGAAAGTTAAAGAATGCTTAAATCCAGTTATGGGAGTTTGAAGGTGCCATTTGAAATCTTACATTTTGCAGTATTTAACATTTAATTTGCCTAAAGTAAAGCAGAGTGCTGTCCTTGACAGGTATGATGGATTCATTTACTTAAATCTATTAGGAAGTGTCTGCAAGTTTACTGTATTCATAGGCAGTTTCTTATGTATCACTTTCTCTCCACTGATGTTACTCTATTTGCATTTGTATTAATAGGAACAGAATGTCAGAATGGCCTTCTGCAGGCTTCCTTTTTTGTGTTTGAGGTTGTCCAGGAGCTCCTTGTTCATACACGTGGGCCTCCTCGTGTTTTTGCCTGACTGTCTTTGCTGGGATTGTTAGCTCCTGAACTTGGACAATGTGATCTTTTAATGATTCTTGAATATTAACCAGCTTTCTTGCGTTCCTCTTCCCTCCAGGGCTTTATCCCATGGTACAAAGAGGCCAAAGTCTTCTCTTCTGAAGTCCAGGGTAGTGAGCTTGCTGTGTGTCCTCCTTGTATTTTGACCCTAAGGATCTTGAACTCCACCATTGCATGGTCACTGCAGCCAAGGCAACCCTTCAGCTTCACATTCCCCAACAGCTCCTTCTTATTTGTGAGAACAAGGTCCAGCGTAGCACCTTTCCTTGTTAGCTTCTCTAACAGAAGGGAAAGAATCACAGAATTGGGTTCAAAGATCATCCAGTCCAACCTTTCTAGGCAGAGCATGGCCTAGCACCCTGTCCAGTGAATCTTAAAAGTGTCCAGCACTGTGAAGTCCCCCACTTCCCTGGCGAGATTGTTTCAATTGCTGATTGATCTGTAGCAGACATTCACTTATAATGTCACCTATTCCTGCCC
The DNA here is from genome assembly GCA_002631895.1 of Agapornis roseicollis. Taxonomy (NCBI): domain Eukaryota; kingdom Metazoa; phylum Chordata; class Aves; order Psittaciformes; family Psittacidae; genus Agapornis; species Agapornis roseicollis. The sequence continues at coordinate 42,911 of NDXB01003516.1, read as the reverse complement.
TCCCTTTATGCTGACCCATAAGCTCTCAGTTGGCTTCTCATCCATCCTCAAATAGAGTTCCATACACTCCAGGTGGTCATTGACACAGAGAGGGTGACATCCCCATCCTTGCCTCTTCTTAAAAAAGGCTGTATCTTTCTGTTTCAACACTCTAGTCATAGGAGCCATCCCAGTACATCTTTGTGACGGCAGCAAAATTATAGTACTGCAGGTGTGTGCACATCTCTCATTCCTCTTGTTTATTCCCCATGCTATGTGCATCTGCATAGAGAGATATAAACTGCCTACCTCTGCCCCAAGAGAAAGGTCTGGACACTCCCTGTAGCCTGAGGTCTGCACTGCAGCCTCACCCTTCAGCAGCTTTGTCTGGGTGGAGGCATTGGATGCTGCTGAAGTAGATGGTGCAGACCTCTCAGCCAGAGCTGTAGCCTTTGCTCTTAGATGAGTGCCCACCATTCTGCCTTGAGGGTCAGATAGAATGAGTGCCCTTGACTGGTGCAGATGGTCACAGAATGGTGCCTGGTTGCTGAATTATATGGTCTTCAAGGCTCTCCGCTCAAGCAGTGGAATCTCCCTACTTCGAAGAGGCACCCCCTGTGTGAACACTTAGAGAAGGAACTCTAAGAGGTGGGAAAACAGGCGTATATTTAGCTGTAAATATGTATTTATATTTATTACAGGAAAAATCCAACCCACATCTGATTGTTGTTTCTTTTTCATGCAAGTTTCTAGACTCTCATCTCTCTGGCACAATCTTATTAGTTAAAATGTACAGCAAGGTGTTATAGAAATGACTGCTTACCTTGTATTACTTGCCAGATAGTCACTAGAAAACACATGTTTTTTTGATTTTAATGGGCATGTCGGGAAAGGGATAGCCTTTCTAGCATTCATAAAATAGTAAAGTAGGCTTTGATGAGTCACAGTAAGAATGACAACCTGTCAGTAATTGCCTCCCACTTAAAACTAGAAATGCCAGTTCCTACTGGCATCAACTGTAAAATTATGTTCATGAGAGAGTGAGCAAAACAGAGGAGCTGAGACATAATAGGTATATTATAGATTAATACAAAGACCCTGTATAGCTTTTGGAAAGCCATTACTTTTCAGAAAGTGGTGTGATGTAATTAGAACATGAAATTGCAGTGAACAAATATGATTCACATGTTGCTTCATCCTCCAAGTAGCCTCAACATGGTGACCAATGTGTATTCCATTACACATGTGTAATAAAGGGCTAAAGAATAGGGTTTCAAATAGACAAGATGGATTCTTGCCATTACACAGATTAAAAATTTGGTCTTGCCTACAGTTAGGCCAGAAGGACAGGTCACGAGTACATCTTGCAATACTACTTTATCATCAGCTTAAGCCAAAATAAGGTTGTATTTTTTGTCAAAATCATACCCTTGTCTTTCTCAGCTACAACTTTTGCTGCCTCCCTTCAGCCAATACTAGCAATCATGTGGCCCTACAGCAAGCCAGTATTATGATTATATGTTTGAAATCATATATTATATAATTGAAAACTAATTGTGAGGAAAAAACCCACAATACCAAAGTTAAATGATCTGATTCACCTGATAGCAAGTGCTGATGCAAGAGAAGAGGAAGGAGCCTTTTCCAGCTGCAGGCAGAATTTATTTAGCTTAAGCCAATTTTAAACTAATAACTAGCTTTTAAAATGGTATATTGTTAAAAATCTACCAACTTGTATACCTGTTTTTCCAAAATTATCCCCACAGTATCTTTGTTGCTTCAGAATGGATAGATCTCTGGGAAGTTGCTACAGGCTCAGGAAGATTTCATAGATGCCTAGTGTAAATTGAATGAATTATTTTAAGATATTTAAGTATAAATGTCAAACATAAGCTCTTCAAAAGGAAAAGAGATAAACCCAAATCAACATTAAACATGTGAACTGAAGATAGCTATATGCCAGGAAGAAAAGAAAGAAAGTAAAGCATAAAGATTGATTCAACCAATGGTATAATGACAATGATGGTTACAATTAAATATATACCTATTTTAAAATCACCCTTTGTAGAATAGGCATAAATTTAAGTGTCTCACTTGGCAGAAAATTGCACTAAACATCAGTGTTTTGTACCTACATTTCTATCAATCTTTTTTGAGGAGAATTTTTTACCTCAAAGATGTATTTATAAAACTTGAATGTGTGTTCTTCCTAACGTCCCAACAATCTGTTGGTGAGAACCCTGAGCACTGAAGTATGGAGGTGGTCTGTGAGCAGTACTTCTTACTCACCCTTCTTCCTCCAGAGCACTTGACAGAAGTTTGAACTCCGCTAGTATTAAGGCCTAAGCAGTTTTGCCTGTGTTGCCTGACCTAAGTCTTCACATGCAGACATAATCTGAAATACTCTGACTCCTCACATGCATATGTACTCTGCCATCTGACACCATAGAATCATAGAATAGTTAGGGTTGGAAAGGACCTTAAGATCATCTAGTTCCAACCCCCCTGCCATAAGCAGGGACACCTCACACTAAACCATGCCACCCAAGGCTTCATCCAACCTGGACTTGAACACTGCCACGGATGGAGCGCTCACAACTTCCTTGGACAACCCGTTCCAATGCCTCATCACCCTAACAGGAAAGAATTTCTTCCTTATATCCAAACTTCCCCTGTTTAAGTTTGAACCCGTTACTCCTTGTCCTGTCACTACAGTCCCTAATGAAGAGTCCCTCCCCAGCATCCCTGTAGGCCCCCTTCAGATACTGGAAGGCTGATATGAGGTCTCCACGCAGCCTTCTCTTCTCCAGGCTGAACAGTCCCAACTCTCTCAGCCTGTCTTTGTATGGGAGATGCTCATCACAAGCTTGTCAAGGTCCCTCTGGATGGCATTCCTTCTCTCCAGCGTATCCACTGAACCACACAGTTTGGTGTCATTGGCAAACTTGCTGAGGGCACACTCAATCCCACTTTCCAAGTCAGCAACAAAGATGTTAAACAAGACCGGTCCCAACACCAATCCCTGAGGGACACCACTTGTCACTGGTCTCCAGCCAGACACTGAGCCATTGACCACAACTCTTTGTGTGCGGCCATCCAGCCAGTTCTTTACCCACCAAGTGGTCCACCTATCAAATTGATGTCTCTCCAATTTAGAGACAAGGATGTTGTGTGGGACAGTGTCAAACGTTTTGCACAAGTCCAGGTAGATGACATCAACTGCTCTACCCCTGTCCATCAGTTACGTATCCCCATCATAGAAAACCACCAGATTGTTCAGGCAGGATTTCCCTTTAGTGAAGCAAAAAAGAATTTCATTCAGACAAATCTCTAGTCAGGGTCAACCTGTGCAGAGTCAAAACAAATCCATCAATATCCATTTTTATCTGAACAGCAGAGTGGTATAAATTATACAATCCAATGTAATGCTTATAGCAATAATAAATTAACTATGCAAATTATTACATTATGTACACATATAAATTCATTTCATAAACAACCAAGCTGTCATACAAACCTTGAGTTCCTCAGCTTTAATTGAGCTGTCACAAACCATTAAATTTTACACATAGGCAATAGCAGAATATTGTGGACTGATCAGGCCATGAGTTCCACTTTTCTCTAAGCCATTAGTTCTCAGTGGGGTCTCAGACATGACACTAAGGTCAAAAAGAGCTTCTGAATGCAATTAAATCCATGTACAGGTACCTAATGAATCCATCAGCTTTCCAAAGAAATTGCAGATTTCCACAATCTTGGTTAATTCTGCTTTTGAGTTTTTCGTATAACTGTCAAATGCTGGAAGTTCTAGGTAGTCAAAACATTTTAAAAATAAGGCTATTTCATTACATAATATGGATTTTAGAGCCTGAATTCAGATAGTTATGGGAATGTTTATATATTACAGGTACTAAGTTTAAAATGGCTTGTTTTTAGTAAATGTATTTATAAGTATTTAATCTGTATTTAGTTTATATACTAATTTTTGTCTGTATTTCATTTATTTCATCTGCATTTCTGAGGAACCTGTAGAAACAGAAGTCCACAGAGCCTAAAGAGATGCATCCCAGGGTCTTGAGGAAATTGGCTGATACATTTGCCAATCTGCTCTCTGTCATATTCAAAAAGTCATAGCAGTCAAAGTCCCCAGTGACTGGAAAAAGGGACACATCACACCAATTTTTAAAAAGGGTAAAAAAGGAAGACCCTGGAAACAATCGACGGGGCAGCTTCACTGGTGAAAGCCAGTAAGAACATGAAGCAAAATCTCATGGAAGCTATGTCAAGTCATGTACATGATAGCGAAGTGATTAGAAGCAGCCAACATGGCTTCACAAAGGGTAAACATGTCTGACTAATTTGATCATCCTTCTGTGGTGGAGAGACTGAGTTGGTCAATAAAGGAAGAGCACCTGTGATGTCATCTACCTTGACTTCTATAAGACTTTTGACATGATCCCACACAACATCTGTGTTGCTAAATAGGAGCTATATGGATGTGATGGCTGTGCTATTCAGTGGAGCCCATGCTGACTGGGTCTAATGCCCTAGCTTTCCTGAACATGCTTTGTTATCTCTCTTGGGATGACCTTCCCCAGGTCAGGCTGACAGGTCTGTACTTCTGGGATCTTTCTTCCTGTCCTTTTTTTTTTTTTGTAGAGAGGTGTCACATTGTCCAGTGTCTAATCCTCTGGGAACTGCTCACTAGACTAGGACTGCTGATAAATGATGGAGAGTGGCTTGTCAAGCTCCTCTGCCAGCTCCTTCAGTGATCCAGCCCCATAGACTTGTAAATGTCTGAATGGAGCAGGATGTCACTAACCATTTCCTCCTGGATTATGGGGACTTCAGTCAGCTTCCCATCTCTGCCATCCAACTCAGGAAACTGAGTGCCCTGAGGATGTCTGGTGTGACTATTACAGACTGAAGCAAAGGCAGCATTAAGTATCTTAGCCTTTTCCTCATCCCTGTCTCCTAGGTCCCTTCCATCTCCCTGGTCACAAGAATATAGGGGATCCTTAATTTCTTTTGTCTTGGGTGGCTGGCTTGTTTCTCTTAGGGGTGGTGGAGTATTGGTCCACTGATCAATCTCCTCCTCATATTCCTTTGTACTCCTCCATGAGAAAAGACTGAAATGATTGGAAGTTAACAATTTTGACAGGAGAACACTGAGAGATATAATAGTGTTTTAGAAAATTATGTGATAGTGGGTAGGATGAAAATAAAACCATTTATCTCCAAATCCCTCCATAGTCAGACTAAATGGAATTCACTAGTAGGAGATAATCAATTTGAAAAGGAAAAAAGAATATACTTCTTTCCCGATTGAATGTAGTGTCAGTTTACAAGCTGTTGTGAAGGCCAATAATATCAGTAGGTTTAAAAAAATATTATTGAAGATTATTGAAATTGAAAAAGGTTATTGAATAGCAGATTCATAGGCAGCTACTAAGTAGCAGGAATATCCTCACAAAATAACAGTGTTAGAGGAATATATGGGTAATAGGACTGCAAAAGGCAGTCATGCTCAAGTGTCTTCCTAGAGAACATATACTAAGGAATCTATTTTCCTGACGGAAACAGGATACTCAGCTAAATAATAGACACTTAGTCCAACCCAGCTGGATTTCTGAAGGCTAGATTACTGAATATGAATACTGGGACAAAGAGATGATGATGAAAGCCATTTCTTAAATTACTTCTTACTTCCCTTCCTTCTACAACGCCTTTTTATTTTATTGAACCTTCAATATTATATTTATCACTATGATATTTAAAATATATTATGTACAGCCAAAGGCATTTCCACCAACACTTCTTATTCTTGTGCTTTTAATTTCCCCCTGTATCTCCTCACCAGGGAGAAATCAAGGAAAGGAAATAGTAGTAAAAAACCTTTAAAGATTAATAATCTAAAAGTCACCTACATTATTTTCCCATTTATAATTCTCTTATGTGTTTTTTCTGTTGAATTCCCAACAAATACTTTCACATCAATCACCTATAAAAAGTCAAAATTTACTGTATGTTACCAAGCACTGGAATTTCAGTTACTGCAGCTGCTTCAGATATCAGTACATGTTTGTTAACTTTTGTCAGTGTCGTGGTTTAAACCCACGCAGCTCGTTCACTCACTCAACCCCCCTGGCTTGCCCTCCCCTGCTTCCAGAGAGATGGGGGGAGAATCAAAAGAATGCAACTTCCACATGGTTGAGATAAGAACAGTTTAGTAACTAAGGTATAACACAAATCACTGCTGATACCACCAATAATAATAATGATACAGGAAAAGAATACAACATCCCATCAACCACAACAGATAACTCTCAACACCCCACCAACCGAGTGCTGACCGACCACCTCTTCCAACTACCCCCCCAGAGAACTAGGCCTTCCGGATCCTCCCCAGTTACATCCTGGGCATGACGTGCTATGGTATGGAATACCTCTTTGGTCAGTTTGGTCCTGTCAGTACAGTCCTGTCCCTCCTTCCTCCCAGCTTCCCCTCCTGCCCGGCAGAGCATGAGGCTCACAAAGTCCTTGGTCAGGGCAAACATCACTCAGCAACAACCAAAAACATCGGCCTTATCAGCCTTGTTCCCGGGCTAAGTCAAAACACAGCTACTAAAGAGAAGAAAAACTGACTGCAACTGCTGAACCCAGGACAGTCAGACATTGACTTTTTTAGTGGCAGCATTTTTTATTTCAGAGAACAGGTCATGCTTAAAAATTCAAATTTGGATTCTATTTTTCATTTAGCATAGTTTAGAAGGGTTAAAATGCACGATACAGCTTTGGCAGATTATAAGAATGGTGTTCAAACAACAGAACTAAGGATAGGTTCAAACAACAGAACAGCTAATCCATAAACTCAGTAGCTGGCTTTGGAACACTCTAGACAAATGTTAAGTGATTCCTGTTGACTTACGCCTGTTGCTGACTACTGTAGCATACAAATGTTTCTAAGAAACAACTCTGTGTTCCAGAAGTCTAGAAGAATTTGTGTCTGTAAAAAGAGAAGGCCCTAAAGGAACCATCCCTTGTTGAAGCTGAAGGCAATGGTTTTGAGATTGTTGTTATTTTTAATTACTAGTTTGCTACCAACTAATTTCAAACTAATTCAAGGTTTTCTGGTCCTGTTTATAACACAGTAAGCAATCTTTTTTTATTTCAGAGACCATTAACAGAATTTCACTGCTGGCCACAGGCTTGGATTTATCCTATCTCTTATCAGACACATAAAGAGCCATGGTACTTACAGAAAAGGACAAGTGAGTAGAAAAGGACTTTCTGGTAGTGTGAGTTATGCATAGGATATGTCAAGTTTGAAGTCACTCAAATCTCATTAGTAATCAAAAAGAAATAATTTTGTTTTGTATTTTTATTCAGATATAGTTACAAGTTGATGACCAACAAGTATTCTTTATCTAGGATATTGTGAAGGCCATGAGAGAATAAAATTTGTCATATCTGCTTCTCTGCTACATCACCAAGAAGATATGTACTTAGGCTGAATAGAAAAAAATATTTGTGTTTTTACCACTGTATAAAGACTAAATAGCAGTGGTCTACTGACAAGCAGATTCTTCTTACACCTTTCTGCAGTATGGTTTCCAATGTCTGTGGTGGTAGTCTTCATCTCCATTCAAAAGTTTTGTAGCAGTTTCATGAAGATTCTTGCTCGTATAACTTAGGGCTTTTTAGGAAAGAAACATTTTGTATTTTTTATTAATCTTTTTCAGTGATCTGGTTCAGCTAATCAATATCCACTGCTATTTTACTTCTGCAAGGATTGTTTCCTTATCATGTCATAGTACACTGTTCTGTTTAATTTGAAACTCTGTGGAAATTATTATAATTTTCCAGTGTTGAGTATAGTTTGCATATGGAAAATTAAGACTTTTAGCACGATTGGTTAATGTGGGAGAACTTGCTCATGCAACCCTGTGTGTTACACAATGGCACAATAATCTTTGCATTTAACCATCATATTTTGTAATATGTCATAATAACAGTTTTCAGTTTTCATAAAAGTGTAGTATATTCTGAAATCACAGAGCTACAGTTAGAATATTTTTTATCATTTAAAATAATTTAGCCTCAATACTCCTTTACATATTTAGATTGCTAGGTTTGAAGGTTTAATTTAATAAGATCTGCTTCTTACAGTGCATCCATTGTATGCACACAGCATATAGAATGTGAATGAACTCCATTATTGCAAGTGCATTTTGAAATAGCACTTAAATATGCAGGATTATTTTGTTACCCAGCTCTGATGGTATGAATGTCTTACCTGCAAATACATTTTTTTTTTTTTACTTATTATGATCAACACAATATAAATGGATTTCAATGGGTTTTTTTTCTGCTATTTTACTGAAAAGAACATTAGTACAAACATATAATTATTGAATAAATTTTTATTCCTTCCACCACTCTCTACAGAACATCTGGCTATAACTTAGCTGGTCATTAAAATTAAGTGTGTGTACATAAGAAAGTGAGTCCCTGAATCTTCTGTATTATATTGGCTGAAAATGCCAAATGCTAAAGGTAAAGTTGGCATTGAAAAAATTAGTCTTTGCAACCAGAATGGCATGAGGCCATTTAACATTGTAAAGCACTACATGTAATTACGGATGCAAAGGCAAAACAAGAAGGATAGTTTTATACCATTTCATTTACAAAACCAAATGCAACAGTACCGTGAAGAACCTGTTTGACATAGCAGTCTTCTACATCATGGTATTAATTAATTCTTACTGTCATGATTTGGGAATAAATGGGAAAATTTATATTTAGGCATCTTTGAAATACAGCAAGTTTTCATTCTCAGTAGATAAAATATATGCATATGCAGTGATTAAGTCAACTCTCAACTTTTTCCCTACAAAGAAAGTAGAAATTCTTGACAATAGCAAAATGTATATTACATCCTCCACTCAGAACTCAGTGGGGATTCACATAGTTGCCAAAATCTGTGCAAACAGACCTGATTGAAAAGTCTAGGCCAGATTAATAACAGTAGAACCTGATAGTATTGATTTGGTAATTCAGCAATGCCTTGTGCTTTACTACTAAGTCTGAACGTATAAATAAGACACTAACTCATGTGTATATCTTAAGCAGCTGTCAGCCACTGGCAATATAAATATCTAATTTAAATTGTTCTTTAGCAGATGAATACCTGCAATTTTCAAAGAAGTTCAAGTAATGGGGTAATGTAGGTATAAAAACATCTCACAAAAGAGTCTTTCTTATCACAACATCTAGAAAAGTCTGGGGAAAAATGGCATCAAAAAGCATCTCCTTTGTCCATCATAATCATATGGAATCCCTTTTGCAAGAATGTTATTATTAGTCTTTGTTATATCAGTATAGGGAAATAGCACTTTTCATAGTGGCAAGAGCAGGATCATTAGAAACTGCTTAACCTCTTGTATCTTTCCTACAGGAACAAACTGTCAGAGTACATATGTATGAGTTTAATCACAGTCTCTAAAGACTGTATTTCCTATGACACAACATTAAAACAAAAAATACCTTAGCAAAGAGCTAGTCATGTAAAATGGGTGTTTTTTCCCACTAGAGGCATTGGAGGAGGTGATGAGTTACTGAAATTCCAATAAACTTGTTGCTTAGAAAAAAAGGTCAAATTCTTCTGATCTAGTGTCGTGGTTTAAACCCAATTTCTACTCCCCCACCTCTTTCTTCCCTTCCCCGCCCCCCCCACTCTCAGGGGGATGTGGAGGAGAATCGAAAGAATGTAACTCCCATGGGTTGAGATAAGAACAGTCCAGTAACTAAGGTATAACACAAATCACTACTGCTACCACCAATAATAATAATAATGATAAGGGAAATAACAAGGGAAGAGAGTGCGATACCACTCGCTGAAAACTAGCCTGACCGGGAAGAGTGTGCCCTACCAGGTAACTCCCAATTACCTCCCTGGGCATGGCTAGCTTGTGTCAGGTGTCCTGTCTCTGCTTCCACCCAGCCTCCCCTCCTCCCTGGCAGGAGGGAGTCCTTGGTCAGAATAAACATTACTTAGCGACAACTAAAAACATCGGTGTTATCAGCTCTGTTCCTAGGCCAAAAGTCAAAACACAGTGCTGCACCAGCTACTAAGGAGAAAAATTGACTGCTACTGCTGAACCCAGGATAGTATCCACCCCTTATTCCATACCATTCACGTCATGCTCAGATCCCACTTTTTTAATATACCATCACTCTTACATATATAGATATATACAGCCACATACACAAACAAACAGAGAGAAAGAGATCATTTCTTAGTGCATGGACCAATCCCTATAATGCTGCTGAGTCCATTCAGTCCATGATGTCAGGTTCCATCCCTTGTAACAGCCTTTTGGAGCAGGAAAGGCTGTGTGCAGTGTTGAATCGTTGCCTGCTGATGCTGATCGTTCCTTTACTGCAGAACTTGTCTGGTTCTATCAAAGTTCATTCCCTGTTGGGATGATGGTTGGAGCAAAGTCAGGGCCAGCCACTGGTGACCTGAAGACATCTAGTTGATGGGCTATAAAAGTGTTACATACCATGCAACAGCATACAATTAAGTTCATTGGCTGTTTTCCCCCATCTTCCCGCATTACCCACCAAGTATATCCGGGTCCCTGAGCAAAAGCAATCCCACGAGTGGGTTTGCCTTCACCTGAAGCAGGAATGACCCAGACTGTCTTCCCCAGCAAATTCTTCATGTCCACCACAGGAACTTTGTCTCCCTCTACAATATGTAGAAGTTCTGACTGGGCCGGGCCAACCCTGTTGACAGATCCTCTAGTATTGACCAACCAGGTGGCCTTTGGTAAGTGTGTGTCCCAATGCTTGAAAGTTNGGGCCAGCCCTGTTGACAGATCCTCTAGTATTGACCAACCAGGTGGCCTTTGGTAAGTGTGTGTCCCAATGCTTGAAAGTTCCCCCACCCATTGCTCTCAGTGTAGTTTTTAACAGCCCATTGTACCGTTCAATTTTCCCAGAGGCTGGTGCATGGTAGAGGATGTGATATACCCACTCAATACCATGCTTTTTGGCCCAAGTATCTATAAGTTTATTCTGGAAATGAGTCCCATTGTCTGATTCAATTTGCCACAAAATCTGTTTCTCAAGGCCCAGGATAGTGTTCCGGGCAGTGGCGTGGGGCACAGCGTATGTTTCCAGCCATCCAGTGGTTGCTTCCACCATGGTAAGCAGATGGTGTTTGCCTTGGCGGGTTGGTGGCAGTGTGATATAGTCAATCTGCCAGGCCTCCCCATATTTGTACTTAAGCCATCATCCTCCATACCAAAGAAGCTTTAACCATTTGGCTTGTTTAATTGCAGCACATGTTTCACACTCATGAATAACCTGGGCAATAGTGTCCATTGTTAAGTCCACTCCTCAGTCATGGGGTCCATCTGTATGTTGCATTTCTGCCCTGATGGCCTGAAGTGTCATGGGCCCACCGGGCCAAGAATAATTCTCCTTTATGTTGCCAATCTAAATCCATCTGAGCCACTTCAATCTTAGCAGCTCTATCCACTTGCTGGTTGTTCTGGTGTTCCTCAGTGGCTCGACTCTTGGGTACATGGGCATCTACATGGCATACCTTCACCACCAGGTTCTGTACTCGGGCAGTGACATCTTGCCACAGTGCATCGGCCCAGATGTGTTTACCTCTGCTTTGCCAGTTGCTCTGCTTCCATTGCTGCAACCACTCCCACAGGGCATTTGCCACCATCCATGAGTCAGTATAGAGATAAAGTTCTGGCCACTTTTCTCATTCAGAAATGTCCAGGGCCAGCTGAATGGCTTTCACCTCAGCAAACTGACTCGATTCACCCTCTCCTTCAGCAGTTTCTGCAACTTGTCATTGAGGACTCCATATGGCTGCCTTCCATCTCCGATGCTTCCCAACAATACGGCAGGACCCATCAGTAAATAAGGTGTACTGCTTTTCACTTTCTGACAGTTCATTCTATGGTGGGGCCTCTTCAGCACGCATCACCTCCTCCTTTGGTGACATTCCAAAATCTTTGTCCTCTGGCCAGTCCATGATGACTTCTAGAATACCTGGACGACTGGGATTTCCTATGCGAGCTCGTTGTGTAATTAGTGCAGGCCACTTACTCCATGTAGCATCAGTTGCATGATGTGTAGAGGAGACCCTGCCTTTGAACATCCAGCCCAGCATGGGCAACCAGGGTGCCAGGAGGAGCTGTACTTCAGTGCCAGTCACTTCCAAAGCAGCTAAAACCCCTTCATAGGCTGCCAGTATCACTTTCTCCATTGGGGTATAGCTGGCCTCAGATCCTTTGTATCCCCGACTCCAAAAGCCAAGGGGTCAACCTCAAGTTACCCCTGGTGCTTTCTGCCAGAGGCTCCAGGTAGAACCATTTTCCCGGCCTGAGATGTACAGTACATGTTTTACATCTGGCCCAGTCCGAACTGGTCCAAGGGCCACTGCATGAACTATCTCACGTTTGATTTGCTCAAAGGCTTGTTGTTGCTCAGGGCCCCATTTGAAATCATTCTTCTTCTGGGTCACATAATAAAGAGGGCTTACAATTGAACTGTAATTTGGGATGTGCATTCTCTGGAACCCCAGTGCACCCAAGAAAGCTTGTGTCTCTTTCTCATTAGTTGGTGGAGGCATTGCTGTTATCTTGTTGATCACATCTGTGGGGATCTGCCTACGTCCATCTTGCCATTTTATTCCCCAAAATTGAATCTCCTGTGCAGGTCCCTTGACCTTACTCTGTTTTATGGTAAAACCAGCTTTCAGCAGGATTTGAATTATTTTTCTCCCTTTCTCGAAGACTTCGTCTGCTATATCACCCCACACAATAATGTCATCAATGAATTGCAGATGTTCTGGAGCTTGTTCCAGTGCTGTCTGGATCAGTCCATGGCAGATGGTAGGGCTGTCTTTCCACCCCTGGGGCAGTAGGTAAACGCGAACTGTGGCCTGCACTCTGCTGCCAAAGGAATTTCCCTCTGAGACTGAATGCCTTTGTCTAAAGTAATCCACTTGGCTGAATGACTCATAACATTGTCCTTGTATGGAAACCTTTTTCCACAGCTGCCAAGAGCTGCCTCCAAAGACTGAGGGACTTTTTCTCTCTTGCAATTGCTTGTCAATTCCCCCTTCTCTAACAAGTGATCCCAGCTGCTTGGCTTCTGTACCTTCTAGTTCGTGACCATTGGCACCATNACTGAGGGACTTTTTCTCTCTTGCAATTGCTTGTCAATTCCCCCTTCTCTAACAAGTGATCCCAGCTGCTTGGCTTCTGTACCTTCTAGTTCATGACCATTGGCACCATTGTCCCAGCATCAGAGCAACCAGGTGATGATGTGCTCCCCTGGTTGATGGGTAAAATCTTTTCGCATATTCCATAGCTCGGTTGAGGTCTGAGGTTGAGAAGTCACCTTTTCTTCTTCTTCTTCTCCATCATGTGATGATGACTCCTGATCAGATGCTGGCCCAGGTGGTGAGTACATTGTTTCTTCATCTTGCTTCACCATTCTTGCCTCTCTTTTGCTTTTTCTCTTGCGTACAGGGGTAACTGATATTGGCACAAATTGGTCCTCTGGTTTAGCTTCACTGATTATCACTGTGGTTTGAGTAGCGGCTGAACTTGCTGCTGGGGGTGGTGTAGCTGCTGTGCTTGGAGCTGGGGTAGCTGCCCTGTCTGTTGCAGTCAAAGTTTGAGTAGCTGCTGTACTTGTTGCTGGGATATCTGAGCTGTCCATTGCAGCCAAAGTTCTGAATGCTTTATTTTTAGGTATTCCAGAGCATCACAATCTTTAGCTTTCTGCATTAAATGCCTGTTTAATGCCTATTTAACTGTTTCTAGCTCCTAGCATGAAATGGGAGGATAGGAGTAGTGACATTTCAGCCTGTTTATCCTGCAAAATAAAGATAGATGGGGTGAAGCACTTTGCCTGTAAGGGAAGAGCCCTAAAAGTCTTTCCTGTGAGTTTAGGGGTAAAATCATTCCATGCTCTTCCATAGCACAGGCAGCTGCTTGCAACAGTGAGTTTACAATTTGCACATTCTTACTTTTAATTTGCTTAGTTTCAAAGTACCTGTTTACTCAATATCCATCTTAACATATAAGACAGAATTCTGCTAAGAGTCTGGCATAGTGAAAGGTAAAGCAAATACCTGATGAAATTATTCTGTAGTTTACTCATCTATTAGCTACCTGTAAAAGACTTCATTCACATTGCTTGTTAATGAGTCAAACTGAACAAAAATGTCCTTCCTGTAGCCTTCAGTTACTAGAATTTTTTTCCCCCCTCCATATTAAGCTGGTACGTCATCTTTGGCAGAGTACATCATGTATCTGGACACTGTAGAGGAATATATATAACATAACAACATTTTTTCTAGTTACCGCTTCAGGTTCAAGGTCATTTGACTAGTAGAAACTTGTATAATGCCATCAACAGCCTTAGCTGACAGCACAACTCAGACCAACTATACTGGTTTTTTCAGCATCTTCTTAACAGCAGAAATAGAAGTGATTTTTTCTTGTCATGAAACAAAGTAAAAAAACCCACAAAAGGAACCCGGAGATGTCGGTTCCACTTCCCAACAGATATATTTGTTACCTTGGTGTACAAACTCCAGGTGAAATACTGCCAAATACAATTCCAAACTGTCCCTAAGATTTGTAAAGCAAATTCGCTCTCTGGAGAATCACCCTTTTCTTTACTTCTTCACTATTAGCTGGTAGTTTATGGTATCAGTATAAGATGTCATTGTAGTCAAAATCCCAACACGCACTAAAGAATTACAATTTGAACTCATGCTTCACACACAGAGGTTTAATTTTCCAGCACAAAATCCCATGTAACCCTGGATATTAAACGATTTAATTTCTTCAACTAAGTGCTAGCTTTTTAAAAAACAAAGCTTTAGCGCTCACCCTCAAAAAAAGCAAATAAGTATCTCATGGTTTCGAATGTTCTATTATAATGCAGAATCCTACAGAACAGCAGCCTATATAGCCTGCTTGAATTCAGCCATAATAGATTTTCCCTGATACATGAAAAAGAGGAATTCTAGTGATACAAAGTACATTAAGAAAGAAATTCTGATTTAATTTTGGCTGAAAAAAAAAAAAACAACCAACAAAAAAACAACAAAGAATGAAGAATGTTTACACTGAAACATCCTCATGGATCTTAATTTTATGATTGACAAAAGTTTTAAATCAAGAATCATTGCTGCTAAAGGGACTGCAGTTAAACAGTTTATTACACAAAGCAGTTTATATAACACAAAATGATTAACCAAAACAGAGTTTCATGATCAGTTTATCTGCTTTTGGAGTACTGCAAAGACATACCCTAAGGACATAATTTCGTAGCTGGAGAGACACAGAAAGCCACCTGTGAACAGTTAATTAAATGCTTCCCTTAGCCATAAATGCTATATATCTCAGTGTTTGTAGACAGTTTGTATGTAATATGACTGTACATGCAAAATAAATCTTTTTTTTTAATGTTAAATCAATTAAGACAGTGGTAGAAATTACAACACAATGAAGACTGTATTTCCATCAGATAACTGTTGAATGTTTCCCCCCAGCTGTTTTTCATTGCATTACATGCTTGTTCCCATCTAAGCATTATGATACGTAATGCCAAGGTATCCTTACTCTTCAGTGTATTTTTCTCAGTCATGAAAAGGGACAGAAGCAATCTGAAAATAAAAGGACCAAATGTCCTTTATCATGCATGTAATTCAAAGCTATCAGAACGTAGGCTGTGCCTTGCAGGCCTGTCTGAATCACACAGAGAAGGATGCCCAGTAAACCATACTGCATTATAGTCTTGCTGCCATCAACCATGTAATGCTCCTCATCCAAGAAGAAGAAACAGTCTTCCTATTTTTTTTCTAATGTTATTTCAGGGCTTGATGCCTGAACCCACACTAATTCTGAGCTGGTCAACATCTATATGAAAATACCACTGTTAGGGGAATGGTGGATTCTTGGAGAATACCTCAAGTGAACTTATTCTGGTCATCTTAAACCGTCTTTTGTATGAGAAAAACCCAATTACTTTATGGAAATTCCTACTTCTGTGACGGCTTTGAAGGTGATAAAGAGGGGTTCTGAATGTAGGATACAAATTCAGGCTGGTAAGATTACATCTGAGTGGGAGAGGCACAAACTTTCAGGTTTGGTACACACTGAAAGACTTCATTTTCCTATGGATAATTTGTTTTTTTCTGCCTGTTCAATCAAGGATCTATGGTATATTTGATGCAAATCAAATGAATTTAACTTTTGTGTCTCAGAACTCCTTCGTGAATCAAGGTATGTCTCTGTAAAGAAGGACACTGGATGGGAGCCACTTTGGAACAGCTCCAAAACAAAACATAGCTGTGGATATGTAATGAGAAAATGTTTTTGGTGGGCTTTATTTAATTTTTTGTTTGTTTATTTTCTGGAGAAGCTGAAGTGTTTGTCTTCAGTTATTAAAAATGCATATAATAATAAGCAGCTATGTGAAGTTCTGTTAAACAGTTCTGTTAAATTGAGGGTAAAATATGTTAGAATGCACTGTATTGTTTAAAAAATTGTGAAAATACACAAAGTCTGGAGCTTTTTAGAATTGCACTGGAAAGTATTTGCATTCAAAATCATTAAGTCTAAATAATAAGTAAGCATGTTCTATCTTTATTTTCTTCTTTTTTTCTATACTTATTACTTCTGGTTTATGTATTAATTTCAGCACCGTCTACTAAGATGCATCTTTCTATGTATGAATTTCAAGTGTGATGAGTATTTCTGTGCTGTCACAATACTTTTGTGGTCTAGATAACTTTGTAGTGATGCCTCTAAAATAGTTTAGGATTTAATTTCACTTCATTTGCATGAACGTACTGATAAAAATCTTGCAACTAAAACTGATAGTAAGATTGAAAAAAAATCCCCAAACCAAACCCAAACCACCAAACCTATGAATAAATTACTTCTTAATTTATTAGCATAGTTCCAAGAAACTCCCATCCCAAATAAGTACCCTTCTTTGTAAGCCAGACCAAAATTTTGTTTCCTTCAAAGACCATGACTGTGTAAAATGAGAAGCAGCTGTATGGGACAATACAGAATAAAGATGATATTAGTCAATAGGAATCATGGTATCAATGAAGAAATGGGTAAATGCTTTTTGTTTCTCTAAATACTGTTGAAATGGGAAATTTCAGAGGGATTTGTAAGAGAATACCAAAGGACTTTTTTGTGTGTCTTTTCAAGAAATTCCACACAACGCTGACGTTCAACACCAAAACTGTGTTTGAAGTTAAGAAAGCAATCAGTTAAACTATATCTCAGGGCCAAGGAAAATAATATGATAATATATGATGAGTAGCAAATTATTTGAACATAAACCCTAAAAGAGATCTAGAAATCATAAAATCATAGAATATCTCAAGTTGGAAGGGACCCATAGGGATCACTAAGTCCAACTCCCTGCTCCTTGTAGGACTATCTAAAACTAAAATATATGACTAAGAGTGTTATCCAGATGCTCCTTAAAATATGACAGGTTTGGTGCCATGACTACTTCCCTGGGGTGCCTGTTCTAGTGACTGACTGCTCTGTTGTGAAGTACCTTTTTCTAATGTCCAGTCTGAAATTCCCTGACACAAACTCTTCCGTAATAGATACTTCTAGAGGCTGTCTTGGATCTAGAGTAGACTGATCATATTAAAGGTATTGGCAGAATTCTGTGGCAAGATTTCATTTAAACAGTCTATGAGACTACACAAGTTATCTGTGATAAAGGCTTTGTAAAGAAGTTTGTGAAAATGCTTCTTTGAACAGATCCTTAAAGCAGTCCTTTATCTGAAGACAGCTTATTTTTTCTCATATCTCCTTTAGCAATCTAAATGTGCTGCCTTCCAGTTCAGCAACAATTTAAGTTCTATAGTAATATATATTTAAGGAGAAGAGTAAGAGGGATAGAGAAAATTACATGTAAGAGTAAGAACTGGAACTGTGAGTGTGCTTATAAATCATAAAAATGTTACCATAGCACTTTTGGTTTTCCTATATCTTCATAGTTTTGTTCTGTATAGGAGCACAATGTTTACCCTAATCTATCTGTAAGGTCACTCTTACAATAACTGAAACTGGCCTATCCTCCCCATTTGTCTCTATATGACTTACCCATAGTTACTATATTAACACTTTCTGAGGCAGGCCTCTGTTGAATAAAAAAACATTTACAAAACTGCTTCCCAAGTAAGCTCTAAGAGAAAGAATTTCACAATGCATTAATTAGTAAAGCTGCTGCTGAAATAAATGAAAAACAAAGAGAAAATGTTCAACTTTTCATATTCTTTTATTCTAAGATTGCTTCTTAAATAATACTTTATTTCTGTGTCAGATGCACTGACCCTCAACAAAGACCTAACAAATATCTGACAAAAGTCTGTGAAAACTTCCCACCAGAGTTACTTGACACAAGCCCACAAAATCTCCCTGCACAGCTCTTGTCACATCCACACAGTGGTGATCAGCAGGGACAAAGGTGAGTCCTCAGCAAAGAGAGGAGCTATATGGCCATATCTGACCACAGGTCAGATTCAACCAGAGTGTAAAAGGAGCCCTGCCAGAAAGGGATTTTGAGTTGTTACTCCTTGGAGCAGCAGGTCTGCAGCTGGGAACTCTTCCTTTGGACTGGGATGCCATCCATGGGAACTCCTCAAGGCTGAGAGTGCTCCCTTTGCTAGGTGAGTGATTGAACATTTTCTGTCATTTGTCATAAACAGTAAGAATTAATACCTGAGTCAGCAGTACAATGAGAAATCCATGTGACTCTGTAGTTGATGTTGATGTAGCTTTAATTGAGCTTGAACAATAAATTTTGTTTGATCTCAATTAATTGATATCAAATAGTTATTAATTAATTAATAGTTGGTTCTGCAACAATTTCACAATGAAATTGGATTAGTAAATGTGCCAAATTAACTGATCACAAGTTTACCTTCAATAAAAAGAAAAAGTCTGTATCGTGTAGAGAGCTAGTGCTACATGTATGTGGCATGAATGACAACAGAATTCAAATCTATATGAAAATAATAAAATCAACCAAATATATAAGACCTCCTTTATGTTGAGGGTGGCAGAGCATTGGAACAGGCTGCCCATGAAGGTTGTGGAGTCTCTCCAGAGACATCCAGAACATGTCTGATGTGTTCCCGTGTAGCAGGCTCTAGGTGGCCCTGCCTTGTCAGGGCGTTTGGACTAGATGATCTCCAGAGGTTCCTTTCAGCTCTAATGATTCTCCAATTCTGTGATATTTTACAATATGCTGCAGTCATTGTATTTAACTTTTTATAAAATATGAATGTTGTCAGGGCTATGACTATAGACTACAAAGCTCCTGGATATTCTTGGGTGAATGTCAAATTATACATAATTTTCCATTGTTTTTGTCTTTAGAATATGTTATGCATGTTTTATGAGAATTAAAAAGAGAATTTGCATGTTTTCTTAGACAGAAAGCAATAAGGAAATGTGGTTGTAACATTAATTTTAACTAACACAAATATACTATTCCTACCCCTGTGCTTGAAAAATATTTTAAAATCTCTTGTACATGAAATAATGAACGATTGTGCACATATTGTGTGTTTGTAACATAAGTGACTATAGCTGTGGCTCTGTGCCTTGCAAGTGTTTTTAAGGTGGCTAAAAATTAGTCGTGTATTAAAAATGGTTTAGTTATATTTCTGCATTCTTGTTTTTGAGAAACATGCAGGTGGTTTTGGTTTGGTTTGGTTTGGTTTGGTTGTTTTGTTGTTGTTTTGTAGGTTTTTTTTTTTTCCCCAAATAAAAAGCAGAGTGAAAAATCTGCACAACACACAAAACTGAAGAGGAAAATGTCTTCGTCAGCTATTGGGATTTAAATAGATTAGGACTGAAAATTTGATAAGGAGCTGGAGATAAGAACTGATGTGAAACAGAAACTCCAAACCAACTGGAAATGCAGCCAAAACAAGCAGATGCAGTACAATAACACAGAGAAGTAGAGATCATCAGGGACTTGGTTTTGTCTTATCCTAGGCAGGACATTAAGCAATTCATCATCACACAGTACAGCACTAGCAAAGTCCTTGGGCAAGATGTGGGACTGCTGACTCATGTATTCTGCTTTCAGAAGCTCCTTGGATGACTCTGGTATAAATACTGATCATACCAGCTTGTGTAGCTCATGGTTCTGCCTGGCAAAACTTGACAGTTATTGACTGAAACAAATCCTGTTCCAGCTACTGTGTTGTCAACATTCATATGTAAAGACACTGAAGTTTATGACACTCCTTAAAAAACATATTTCATCTCATTTTTTGGTGGTTACTTTACTGAATGCCAGCAGGAGGTCTGATCTGTGCATTATCAGAAAATAAGACTCCCTGAACAAGATGAGAGCTCTCTGCTTTATATTTTGCCAGCTTGCAATATATTCAGGAACTTCTTATCAAAACTTAGTAAGCGCTGTGTGAATCATTCCATTTTCAAAATTTGATAAATCCTCTCAAAAGCCCTCCCCCCTAAAAAGAGAAAAACAAAATAAAGGGAATGTCTTTTAACAAATAGATATTTTGTTCAGTACATACTATATGTACTATATATAGGGAGTTATTATTTGTCTTCCTTGGCAAAGTTTCCTATTTAATGAAATCATTGTTTATTTTGCTTTGAAAATTATTTTCTCCATAGAATAAATATTGAGGTATAAAATGCTGATGTCACTATAAAGCATTTGAGATACAGCAGATCTGGGAAAACATCCAACGTGCTTCAGACTGACTTTTCTGCCAAGCTCAGGCTTTTTTACCCAAAGCTCTCAGTCTTCAAAAACACAGAGTCATCTTCAAAGATAATGCAGGTGTAATCTGAAAATATTAGAGTTGTGTGATTGGAATGCAAGATGTCAGCTCCTTTCATCACAATAGGAAAATGACCTTTCAAAAATCCACTGCTCAATAACTACGTGGCCATTTATGATCTAGAAACATAATTTTGAAGCTGTTTATTTCTTTTCCCCACTAATACTAGGTATTCGCAGCACTGTGCATATTTCAATTAAGGTGTGTATGGGGAGGAAGCAGGGATATGTTTTAACAAGCACTTTATCTTTAGGAAACAGTTTCAAAGTGCAATCAGCAAAACTACACGCAGAAACCAATGATTTAAATTCTACCATTAGCAATAAAAGGGATGTCAAGTAGGTGTCTCCTGAGAAAAAGGATGCCCTATTAGATTTCTGTCCTTCAGTTGTAAGTCATACAGCCAGAGAAGGCTTCAGATTTTAAGCTAACCTGTGGAAAGCTGACACAGAAAATGAGAAAACAGTTATAGACTGATTCTAAACCAAGGACTTTTTTTTTTTTTTTTTTTTTTTTTTTCTGGCTTTAGTGAACAAATTAAGAGGAAAAAAAAATCCTCCTTAACTGTGAAATTAGGAAATTGACGGAAGATACGAGGAATTGATGGAAGATAAATAAATAAATATCAAGATCCATGAGGAAAAAAAAATGGAAAAAGAAAGCTAAGAAAATATGTTCCTGTGGAGCATGTTTCTAAACTGTGGATTTTTAGCAGATTTGGGTGTATTTGTAGCTGTTACTACCTTTCTTCTAAGGTCGTCTTCTCAGAGATATCTAACACCCTACCAGAATCTCATGGGAAGTGCTGCAGAAATATGCGTTGGGCTGAGTAGTCACTCCCTGAAGTGGAAGTATTTATTTTGTTTGTTGCTTCTGAAAAGGAATTACATTCGTAGTCATAAAGGATTTCATTTTCTATCCAGTAGCAGACTGGGTCAGGACATTAATTTAATGTAGCTTGTATAGAGGGGATGGGGAGGAATTCAGGCCACCCTCTCCCTGTGGTGATGGCACCATCACTCTAACTTTAGTTCAGAGGGATTTCACCCACATTTGGGAGTCATCTCATGCTGGAACAAGGCTCCATGTTCTGAAATCCTGGGTGTGCAACCATAAAATGTAAGGGTGTTCCCATGTGATGTGTGCATTACAAAAAGGTTCAGAGGTCTAGTTTAGGGCTATCAGAAATCTGCATCCTTCTTTGTACAGTGAACCTGAGAATGGTAAATAAGTATTTGGTAAGTTGATATCTGAAGGGAAAATGTTAGATTTGTTCTTTTTTGTTTCTTTATGATGAATAAAAGAAAAATACAGGATTTTTGGTTTTAATCTTCTATTTGACTTTTAAATTAGAAAGTCACGCCTTTTATAGTTAGGCAACTAGCCAACCAGTGAAGTAGCAATATCATAACAGCAAGAGAGTAAAATTTGAATTGCAAAGTGAAAAAGCTCCAGTCACAAAGTTAAAATGCAAATTATTTTCTTATTTATTTGTTTATTTTCATCTGCCCTTAAATAAATTTTGGAGATTAAAAACTCCAGAAAAAGGTTTAATACTGCAACTATTCATTTAAGCAGGTAAAATTTTAAACTTACCACTCTGGAGCTCCTAAGAACTTCTAAGAAGTGAAGGGAATAGCAGAGCTGCTTGGCACTCCTGTTAGATTTCAAGGATTAAAAGCTGTAAAAACATAATATCCTTTAAAAAAATTAAGTTCTCCAAATGTGATATCAAGAACTTTTAAAGGAAAAGGACCTAAATGTACCTATAAACTTTTACAAGCCAACTTTCATATTCCTTGTCTGCAAAATCAGATTTAAAAACTTCCTTCAACAGATTGTCATAGGACAGTCTACAGTGAACATGAAGGTATTTAAATAAGGGGCTTAATCATTATCTCTCACAGCTGACACCCAAATTGCCCATAGACTGTATTTGTATGATACTATCTCCACTGATTATAAAATATTACAAATGTAGACATACTCATTTGGAGTCTTCCTCTCAAACTGAATTTCACCCTTTATAACATTATCTGAAGGTCTCTGGCCCACTTACCACCTTAAGCTGTTCCTCTGGAAATACTGAGGGAGAGAACCAAACCAGAGTCCTGAAAGGCTCCAACACCTTATGAGCAGATTCAATTCTTAATCACACTGTATTTATATGAAGTTCAGTCCTAGAAGGCAAGCTTCCATCAGCCCATCTCCACCCACACTGTTCAACTGTATATGTAGAAGCTGTTATTTTCATTTGCCTTTCTCTAATTTCATCTCTTGAGATCAGTTTTCTCATCATCTCCTTTTTCAAATCTTAAAGTACAAGAACTCCGTGAACAAAACCTCCTTTCCTCAAGTGGGACCCCCAGACTACCTTTAGAGTAGTAACTTAAACATTCCTTGCTACATCCCCAGGCACTGAGGGCAGCTGGCAAAAATCAGTCTGTATCTATGTTAATAAAATGATTTAACCTCCAGAAGAGTGTGACAGCATGCTAAATGCATTGGAAATGGTCTAGAGGGTGTTCTAGCTTCCAAGCTATGTCCAAGAATAATTTCTAAGAGTTCTAGTTTGCACAGACTGAAAACATCAGAGCTTCTTAGCAGTTTAGCAGCAGATATGACTGAGTTTCAGCACCCAGAAATCTTTCAGACAGTGTTTAATCTACAAGTAGAACCACAGCCATATGGTTTCCAACAAGTAGTGGTGCCTCATCATTCTGTCTTGTTAAACTGACATGTAAATTTGCTTACGCTGACCAGGAAGATCTGGAGTTTGCTAACCTTATGTTTCAGAGTAGTCTCTGGAAGACTTCTTCTCTGGAAGAATCTTCAGCACCTGTACATAACTAGGTAGACTTAAAAAGGCAATATAAGAGTAGCACATGAAGAAGACAAAAGGGAATGGGTGAAAAAAAAAAAACCAAAACAGAACAGAACCAACAAGCAACAAAGAATGCTCTGAAGATAGTCTCATGAAATTACTAAGAAGGCTGCTGAAGATGCTTTTCCTTGCCTTGCTGAGCTTAATATTTCACTGAGCTCATTAGAGGAATACAAAAATGTTTTAAGTTCTAGAAATTTACCAACAACTCCTTTCACTTTAATACAAACATTCAAAACAGAGTATCTGAAAATGGAAGGTGAGCTTCTTATTTTTCAAGGGATAAGCATGGCATATGTATCTATACATAGTCAAAGGCTGTACTTAATCTGATCAGTTACATACCTGTCACCAGTTTGTCATATAATTCTTTTCAAAAAGAACAGTACAATTTAGGTTGATATTAGCAATATAAATTTGCTAATTGAAGGCTCCATGCTGATTGCAGAATGTAACATTTTACTTTAAGCATGTGGGGCACCTGTACAATAACTTAACTTCTCAGGTCACCACTAGGTCCCTGCTTGTCTGAGGTATCTGTGTTTTCATTTACAAGTTTATATTTATTTACATCAGTGTATATGAGAGATGAAGTTGAATTACAATTTGTGCCTTTGAATAGATGAGTATGGCTGAATTATCGTAACAAGTGAAAGGAAAGCCATTCAAATGCATTTTGGCATTTCTCAGTTTGCAAAAGAACAGACGTGCTCAAGTGCAGTGGCAAATGCTCCTGATTCAAAATTCATCTTAATATTCGAAGTCTATCTGATCTTGCTTATTAATCAGAAATTATTCCACACTTTCTCAATAATTCAGTGTAGTGATGTACAGTTGGCTGATATGTGGGTACCACAGTGCAACCTATTAAAAATTATTGTACTGTATATCTAACTTGTCCTACAGCTGTATACACTGACAACAGTGTAAAGGAGTCCTCATTATCTTCTATTTCTCCATATCATTGAAACTTTAATTTTCTTTTGGAAAGAGTCTTTTTTGTGTGTTAAACAATGTTTGTTTTGACAGATTCTTGTACATCATGTTTTCTTATAGAAGATTTAACTATACAATGGAAAGTATTAAATGATTTTTTAATACTTCCTCATTCTCATACCATACCTAGTATTTCTGGCACTTTGAAATAGGTACATGGTTTTGATTTGCAGTGTCTTTCTTCTGGGGAAATATTTTTACCTGATATTTTAACATACAGTTGACTTGATTATCTCATAGTCTTTAAAATATTTGAATATATATATATAAACTAAAACCACCCAACAAAACCTCCAGAAAACAGCCATAGATAGCTAGTATAAGAAAGTAGTTTCATAATTATAAAAAACTTTTTAATAATTGAATTTATGAAGATGATTCATTTAGCCTTTAAGAGACATCAGTGGGTTGGAATGCAGTACTTGTGTTGTTGTCTTAACTATATGCAAGTGACAGAATCCTGTACCACTGCACCTCAAGAGACATAGCAGATTACACATGGCAGATATGCTGGCAACTGCACAACATCTGGATAAATATGTTGGTACTAGGGAAATGATTCAGTTAACAATGTAAAAAGGCAGCTTGCTCTGTCTCCTTGTGCATGGGTAGTCCTCTATAAAAAATCTGTAAGTTAAATCTCTGGGCATTTTCCTAATTATCTCACACTTTTCTGTAACACTGGAGAATAAAATGTGCCCAGTAGCTTGGCATTATCCATCATCCAGATGGTGCGTAGTTGGGAATGACATGGATTTGATGCCCAAAACCAGTGTCTGACTAGAATAGGACCTGGTTTCCATTCATCAAATTCTTAAAGCATTATTTCTCACTGAGCAGGTGGGTGAAGTATATAAAAAAAAAAACCAAAAAACAAAAACAGGGCACAGTTTCTGTGATAGCTATACTTTTTTGCTGTGTTATAAATCCATATAAATAACTTTCATCTCTCTGTGTGGCAGGAACAGGTGATGGTGAGATAAATGGTCAGCACCGCTGTTTGCTCTTAAAATCCAGATTTCCCACTATTCAATAGCCACTATAAGAGTTCAGTTAGAAACAACAAGAGTGGGAGAATAGCTATATAAAAATGCAAATTCTTGTGAACATTTGTCTTCAAAAATAGCAGAGAATTTTTAGCACACTTTTTGTGGATAAGGAAACTATCCAAACAAAAAAATTGACAACAATATTTAATCTGTTCTTTCTTTGGAATGTCCAAGACGGAGGTTATTTTACATGAAGAAACATGTATTGTCATACTCGTAGAAGCTTTTGGTTTGGTTTTGTTTTAGGTTTTGTTTAGGTTTTTGGGTTTTTTTCAGTACAAATACTCACTCTTCATCTCTGACCTTATATCCTGCAGAACTGAAACTTCCAGAGACCTAATGAACATCATCAGGTTCTTCTCAAGGCATTTATCCAGCCTATCCAGCTCTATCTGAATGGCAGCACAGCCCTCTGGTGTTCCCAACCACTTGTGATGGGTTTATATAATTTGAAAATTTTAAAACTAATTCCTATAGAATCATAGAACAGTTAGGGTTGGAAAGGAACTGAAGATCATCTAGTTCCAAACCCCTGCCATAAGCAGGGACACCTCACACTAAACCATGCCACCCAAGCTTTCATCCAACCTGGCCTTGAACATTGCCAGGGATGGAGCACTCACAACCTCCCTGGCCAACCCATTCCAGCATCTCACCACCCTAACAGGAAAGGATTCCTTATATCCAGTCTAAACCTCTCCTGTTTAAGCTTGAACCCATTACCCCTTGTCCTGTCACTACAGTCCCTAATGAAGAGTCCCTTCCCAACATCCCTATAGGACCCCTTCAGAAACCAGAAGGCTGATATGAGGTCTCCATGCAGCCTTCTCTCCTTCAGGCTAAACAGTCCCAGCTTTCCCAGCCTGTCTTTGTATGGGAGATGCTCCAGTCCCCTGATCATCCTCATAGCCCTCCTCTGGACTTGTTCCAACAGCTCCATGTCCTTTTTATGTTGAGGACACCAGAACTGCAGACAATACTGCAGGTGAGATCTCACAAGAGCAGAGTAGAGGGGCAGAATCACCTCCCTCAACCTGCTGGTCACGCTCCTTTTGATGCAGCCCAGGAGACAGTTGCCTTTCTGCGCTGCAAGCACACAATGTTGGGTCATGTTCATGTTCTCATCCACCACCACCACCTCCAAGTCTTTCTCTTCAGGGCTGCTCTCAATCTTCTCTTTGCCCAAACTGTAGCTGTGCCTGGGATTACTCCCACCCAGCCTTTGCACTCTGCACTTGGCATGGTTAAACTTCATGAAGTTGGCATCAGCCCACCTCACAAGCGTGTCAAGGTCCCTCTGGATGGCATTCCTTCCCTCCAGCGTATCCACCAAACCACACAGCTTGGTGCCATCGGCAAACATGCTGAGGGCACACTCAATCCCACTGTCCATGGCAGCTAAACAAGACCGGTCCCTACACTGATCCCTGAGGGACAACATTTGGCACTGGTCTCCAGCCAGACACTGAGCCATTGACCACAACTCTTTGCGTGCGGCCATCCAGCCAGTTCTTTATCCACCGAGTGCTCAACCTATCAAATTGATGTCTCTCCAATTTAGAGACAAGGATGTTGTGTGGGACAGTGTCGAACACTTTGCACGAGTCCAGCTAGATGACGTCAACTGCTCTACCCCTGTCCATCAGTTCCATAGCCCCATTGTAGAAGGCCACCAAATTGGTCATGCAGGATTTCCCCTTAGTGAAGCCATGCTGCCTTTCACCAACAACCTTATTGTTTTTCATGTGCCTTAGGACATATTCCCGTATAGAACTTAGAATTTATTTTACATGTCGATCAAACAGAACAGCACTTGTTTCTCTCCGTGGGCAACACAAAAGGAGCGCTGTGCAACATCTTTTAAGAAATTCTGATAGCAACAATAGAAACTGTCTATTTATCCTGGGTTAACCATTAAATACAAAGCTGTGATGTGTTCTATCAAAGATTTCTCTCTCTCCTAGTTCAGTAGAATTATTTACATCTGCTGTTACAGCTGGTCCATTCTGGATGAATCACTTTAGTCTCTGTAAGTATCCACAGTGCTCTTGGTATATGCTTGTTCTAGCAATACAGGACTGTATAAAATAGGTATCTAAGTACATTAAAAACATGAGCATGGCAAACAAGGTGAACACTTTTTCTTTTCTTAAGTTTGTACTAAATAGAAGGTTATAAAAACAAGAGTCAGAAAATTTACATTTCATATTGTCTTTGAGCAAAAGTCACCTATGCACAAAGGGCTACCTCCAGGTCTATGCACACATTTGTATACAAGTTATGTAAGTGAAGTTTGATGCACTTTGTGTCTCATGTATTAGTTATTTCTTTTTTGCTCTCCTGGTGGTGGTTCTGTGCTATACTTTATAGAGAGAACCTTGCTTTCCCATCACTTCCACAGTATAGAGAAGATGTAATTACACGGATTTCAGTAGAGGTGCTACTGATTTATCCCACCACTAATCACTATTGTTAAGCTCTGAATTTCCCTTAAAAGCAAACATCTTTTGAGTTTTTTATCTCATAAATCAGGGTAACTAAAGCTAAAAAGCAAATTTCAGTAGATAAAAAGGCAGAAAATATTCTTCAAGGATTTCTGTATTTTCCTCCTTTTTAATTTCTTTCCAGAAAGAGCATGAGTTAGAATACTTGTTACTTTAATTGGGAAATAACAAGCATGAGAATATAAGCTGAACACAATTTCCAATATCAAAAATGCTGTGGTGGTTCTTTTTTTTTTTTCCTTTCTCTCTCATCAAATTTAATGTAATAAATGTTTTTGGTTTTGTCACCTAGGTATGTAAAATGATAGCACATTAGTTTACAACTTCAGCAAATGTTTCACAGTTTTTTGCCTTATAGTTATGACTTGCTATTTGTATTTAAAAGTGTAGAATACCATTTATATATTTAGCAATACCACTTCTGGTATTGAATATTACTGGGGAAGTTGGCAGGTAGAGAGACAACCGATGCTGCTGATAATTTTCTCATAATTTAGCAGAACTTGATCCATAATAGCATTTAACAAGAGTAACTGAGTAACCTCTCAAATCATATCTTAATGTTAAGCACGTGTAACTTATTGGAATCCTTTTTTTTTTTTTCCTAGAAACAACAGCAAAAAAAATCCCATCCTTTTAAATGCTGTCTATTAAATGATTTTTGTAAACTCTAACTTCTAATAAATTTAATGTATTAATATTTCTTTCTGAAGCAGAAATGTTCACAATTTAAGATTTTTTTCTAGTGAAAAAGAAAGGATTCTGTGAAATATAAGCAATCAAATTACATCTGTGCATATTATTATACTGGATATCAAAAATATCAAAAATATTAATATTTTTGGAAAAGCTTTCAACAGGCATACTGACTTCAGAATTTGGAACCCATTAGATACTAGTAGGCACTGCATGTTAGATATTGGAAAGTTTGTTAATGGCATCCTTCTGATTGTATTATTTTTTTGCAACTTTCTTGTGTATCTTAAGAAGTCAATTAATGTAAGTTGAATTCAAAAAATCTTAAAGGTATTTCTTTCAAATTTTAGCATGAATTATAATGTTCTACAACTTAGTTTTTGCCCTGAGACATGTCCTAGACATCAAAGAATGAACTGACAATGTAAAGTGTAAGAAATAACACCACCATTCCCATTAAAAGCAATGGCAGTTACACATTTAATTCCTCATTCACCACACTGAAAACTTCACCCTCAAGAGTCATGAAAGCCAAGAATCCTACCATGAGAGTGAAACCCTTGTAATGAACTATATAACTAGGTTTTGATACCTGGAGAGAAAAGAAAATGAAATTTCAGGAGCTGTATTTAACAGATAACATACTATATTCCAAAGAAGCTACACAAGAATAAGCAGTAGTGTTAGAAAAATGGTGCTAGAAGCAGTGGTTGTACAGAAAGATAAAATACAAGGGATAAAAAGAGCCAGTTGTTACCTTTGGGACTGGAAAGGTACATTACACTGCTGAGGGCTAAACAGAAGAGCAGTTATTCTTGGATCCCTATTCACGACAGGAGCGTCTCCTAAAGGAGCTTATTTTAAAAAGACGAGGAAAAGGTGGAAAGCTATGGAAGGAGGTACAACAGCCTGTAATGTTGATCCACAAAGAGAAGATAAAGTGATTCTACCAATCTATTATAGGTACATGTAGGAAGGATAAGCGTAAGTAGCAGTAAAAGACTTTACCTGCAAGTAAATGTATTAGGATGGGCAATGGGGAGCTGCAGTAATGTCTCTTACTTTTACAGACTTCTGGTGGAATGCTAGTCCTGTGAAAGCGTAAAGGCACTTTTGTAGTCAGTATTTCATCTCATAATTACTTCTAAGTCTTGCTTTTATCTACACACTCACTGCATATTCACCCTGTGCATTCTCATTCATATTCTTACATACCACTTCTACCTTACCTCAGTGTTCTGAGTTTTACTCATTTAAAATGGCAATGTAAGTATTTTTCCTTTGTCTTTGATTGTACCATGTTTTATTAATTCTGTTTTATTCATACTGTTTTATATTTACTGTTGATACCTAGTCTACTTTTTATATACAGTGATCTGAAAGTTACTAGAAAAATAAGTGCAGATGTGCTTATCTATACACAGAGATAATTTATTAAAACTTGAAATTACAGAGACCAAGACCCATGTCTAACCCGTCAAAGTATGTTCTTACTTTAAATCTTGATCCTTGGAGTTAATGTTAATATTTAATAAGGGACTTAATAACCAGGTTAAAGGTCATTTAAATAAAACCAGTGCCCAAAGTTCAAATTATGTGTTACATTAAAAAAAGAGGAATGTTAAATCATGAGTGTAGGACCTTCTAATAAACTCCTGGCTTATTTTGAAGGTAGAGAAATGTTATGAGTACCATACTGTTTTTATTTTGAGATTTACTATAATGAGTTTTGAATTTCCAGATTATGCTGTGAGTATCCACTAGTTTCCCAGTAGATACTGTGAGTATCTAGAGTACAATGATGATCAATAAAACATGCAGATATATACCTCCTTGTTGGTTCTCAGCAAGGTAATCACATCATGTAATTTAAGGCATCTAATTTACCTGCTTGGAGTCAAGTACTGATTGTATTAGAAACAAAAACTTCTTAATTTAGGTACTCTGCATTGCACTGAAATGAAACACAAAGTGGGTGATAAGAATAACCTCACTCTTTGGTTTGATTCAGCCAATTTTAAAAAGTCAGTGACATACCACCAAAAGCATTCAATAAAATACCTACCTTGCTTCAATCAACCTCACTTATTTATGTAACAAAGCTTACTTTTTTAATTATTCTGATTATGGAAATACATAAATGTGTATTGTTGGATTTTTTGGTTGTTTTTTTTTTGGGGGGGGGAATTCTTAAGGNTCAATCAACCTCACTTATTTATGTAACAAAGCTTACTTTTTTAATTATTCTGATTATGGAAATACATAAATGTGTATTGTTGGATTTTTTGGTTGTTTTTTTTTTTGGGGGGGGGAATTCTTAAGGGTTTTTAAAGGGTAAAATTGAGTAAAACTATATTATATACATGTAAAAAACTGTTCTTTAACATTCGATTAACAGTAAGAAAATTATTTTTTCCCTAAAAGTGCACAGTTCTCTTAAGTTTATCTGGAGACTGGTTTCTGACTTGACACCAGTCAAGTTATCTCTGGCTTTAGGTGATAAGTTCCATGTGTTTTTTTCTGAATAAAATTCTGATTCCACTGAAGTCTCATTATTTTGATCATGTATTTCATCTTGTGTGTTTAAAATGTGTTATTCTCTGCTTTCAGTTCAAGAATAAATACTTCCAGTTAATTCTTCTGGGATCAAGATGGAGCTCAATATCTAACTCTCCAAACTATGGAAGTTTCAGCAGGAAATCAAAGAATTCAGCTTAGCCAAATGGGAATAAAAATGTTATGTTTTATTTTGGCACATACTGTGCAATCAGTTCCACTGTTTTTCTCACAGACAGAGGAAAGAATCCCTGTATGGATACAAAACAAATCATTCCTATTAGGTAATCAAGATGGGGAGCTGATGCTGTTGCTTGTTTTAATCAATCCATGAAATGAAAACGATTATAAACCACACCAGCACAATGTATCCTCATGAGCCTCTTGTAATTGGAATGATCATTTAATTGGCACATTCTGCTTTCACTGGGATGTGCCATTTATGAGGGATCTAGTTTACTCTGCAGTTACAGGGCTTGTTATATGAGCTCCTCAGCTAATGTTACTTGTATTGAATAAAGATGAAAAAGATGAATAAATAGTTCATCTTTATTTTGTAAACCGCTTGAACTACAGGAGCTTTGGTTCTCAGACTGAGCTGAGAGAAAAAAAAGAAAAAGACAATTATGCTGTTGAGAAGGGATATACATTTTTCTGCTGTGTTAAAAGGATCAAAATCTCTAGTAGCTGCACAATCAACATAGTTGTACAGCTCAGAAATGAACAGGGATGAACTCAAAGAAACAGTAATATAAGGGAAAAATTAATGAAAAATAAGTAATTTAAGGTAATTACTGATTCTTGTGCATAGGGTTGGATTTATTTATTTTAAGAATTAATATTTATGGTAATAACAATCTATTTTAGGTATGTTCCAATAATTATCTTAAGAGTACAGTGTTAGATGACTTGTTCTCTTAGCAAGGTGGGTGATGGAGTATTAGGATAATCAAATTAATCTGACTTGTCAGGTTTCAAGCACTAGTGAAGGGGCAGGGACTTCTATAGCTAACATAAATTCAGATATTCAAATTGCCTTCCAAGAAGCTTCCAATTGATAAAATAAAGAAGTAGCACACATGCATTTTCTGTTCTCTAGCTCACACTTTCATTGCAAAATGAAAAAAAAAAAAAAGCCAACCACCAACAACATAAACAAAAAACCCCAGCCAAACAAAAAACCCACCACAAAACCAAAAAAATGCATCTTCTTCAGGTGCTTTTCATTCATTACATTCCACAAGGTATATCTTTCTACAGAGCTGTGATAACTTACCATTCTATTTGTGATGGAAATAAATTACATCTAAAAATGGCTGGAATTTGGCTTACATAAAAGGTAATTTACAAGTAAAAGAAATAATAACATAACATCTACATTTCTTTTATGGATAAATTTCAACATTCCTTCAAATGTTTGATTTTTCATTGTGTGTACTACACTTTTATTTTGACAAGTTAAAAGACACCTTTTTTCCAGAGCTCTATCATGAATTGGAAGAACTCCACAACAGTTTATTTTATATGCAATGTGGATTTCCAGGAATACTAATAGAAAAGAGAGATTTCTTTGACATGCTTATTCGACTCAGTAAAGTAATTATGCAATTTTCAGCTGAAATGCAAGTTCAGATCAACTCTTCAAGAAATGTAAACTTGGTAGAATTAATATGGCATTGCCAACAAGACTATAAATTTCAGTTTGTGAAAGGATAAATGCATCTTATAAATACACATTTGGTATATACTTCTGAAATTTACTTGCTAATGTTTTTAATCAATTTCAGTCTCTAACTGTCCCTGAAGCCTGTTAACCAGGCTCTTCCCACATCAGAACTATGTTATTTGTGGCCACTTAATTTCAGTGGCTCCCTATAAGCCAGACTACTTGTATCTCCTACTCTGAAGACGTTGGTAAGGAATTCCATTTTCCACACTTCCAGTAGCATTCTCTGCCCTGCCCACATTTTTAAACTGAAAAAACCCAAAACCCTTAACTTCTCAGTGTTGGCTTCTATCTGCGTATCAGTCACTACAAAGACTTTCACATTCATAGAATCATAGAATAGTTAAGGTTGGAAAGGACCTTAAGATCATCTAGTTCCAACACCCCTGCCATAAACAGGGACACCTCACACTAAACCATGTCACTCAAGGCTTCATCCAACCTGGCCTTGA
This sequence comes from Agapornis roseicollis, assembly GCA_002631895.1. Taxonomy (NCBI): domain Eukaryota; kingdom Metazoa; phylum Chordata; class Aves; order Psittaciformes; family Psittacidae; genus Agapornis; species Agapornis roseicollis. The sequence goes on along the minus strand of NDXB01003516.1, from coordinate 9,149 downwards.
ACACTGCCAGGGATGGAGCACTCACAACCTCCCTGGCCAAACCATTCCAGTGCCTCACCACCCTCACAGGGAAGAATTTCTTCCTTACATCCAGTCTAAACCTCTCCTGTTTAAGTTTGAGCCCATTACCCCTTGTCCTGTCACTACAGTCCCAGCATCCCTATAGGCCCTCTTCAGATACTGGAAGGCTGCTAGGAGATCTCCGCGCAGCCTTCTCTTCCCCAGGCTGAACAGCTCCAACTCTCTCAGCCTGTCTTGGTATGAGAGATGCTCCAGTCCCCTGATCATCCTCGTGGCTCTCCTCTGGACTTGTTCCAACAGCTCCATGCCCTTTTTCTGTTGAGGACACCAGAACTGCACACAATACTCCAAGTGAGGTCTCACGAGAGCAGAGTAGAGGGGCAGGATCACCTCCCTCAACCTGCTGGTCACAATCCTTTTGGTAGAGGGGCAGGATCACCTCCTTCGACCTGCTGGTCACGCTCCTTTTGATGCAGTCCAAGAGACAGTTGCCTTTCTGGGCTGCAAGCACACAACGTTGGGTCATGTTCATGTTCTCATCGACCACCACCCCCAAGTCTTTCTCTGCAGGGCTGCTCTCAATCTCTTCTTTGCCCAAACTGTAGCTGTGCCTGGGATTGCTCCCACCCAGCCATTGCACTCTGCACTTGGCATGGTTAAGCTTCATGCGGTTGGCATCGTTAAGCTTCATGCGGTTGGCATCGGCCTGTCAAGGTCCCTCTGGATGGCATTCCTTCCCTCCAGCGTATCCACTGAACACAGCTTGGTGTCATTGGCAAACATGCTGAGGGCGCACTCAATCCCACTGTCCATGTCAGCGACAAAGATGTTGAACAAGACCGCTCACCGATCCCTNATGCGGTTGGCATCGTTAAGCTTCATGCGGTTGGCATCGGCCTGTCAAGGTCCCTCTGGATGGCATTCCTTCCCTCCAGCGTATCCACTGAACACAGCTTGGTGTCATTGGCAAACATGCTGAGGGCGCACTCAATCCCACTGTCCATGTCAGCGACAAAGATGTTGAACAAGACCGGTCCCAACACCGATCCCTGAGGGACACCACTCATCACTGTTCTCCAGCCAGACATTGAGCCATTGACCACAACTCTTTGCATGTGGCCATCCAGCCAGTTCTTTATCCACCGAGTGCTCCACCTATCAAATTGATGTCTCTCCAGTGTAGAGACAAGGATGTCGTGTGGGACAGTGTCGAACGCTTTGCACGAGTCCAGCTAGATGACGTCAACTGCTCTACCCCTGTCCGTCAGTTCCGTAGCCCCATTGTAGAAGGCCACCAAATTGGTCATGCAGCATTTCCCCCTAGTGAAGGCATGCTGTCTGCCACCAACCACTTTGTTGTTTTTCATGTGTGTTAGCATACCTTCCAGGAGAATCTGCTCCAAGATTTTGCCAGGCACTTCTCCAATACATGTAAAAGCCATTATACAGATTTTGTATTATAGCAGCCTAGAGTTTATGTGTCATGTTTCTGTAAAGATAGATGATATCTTATCAACATGTCTTCAGTGGATGTTATTCACATGATTTTCACTTCTAATTCATACCTAACTGCAGGGTACATCACAAGTCCTTTCTTCGTTGCCTTGATTGTCACTCTCACCTTCCCTCATTTCAGGTTTTCACTGCCATTTCCTATTTGGACACACTGACTCTCGCTTTTGCTTTGTTTTTCTTTCATTTAACTTGCTTCACTACACGGATGCTTTTCCAACTATCAGTCATTTTGCCTGGTCCTGACATTCATTAGGAAAGAAAACATATCTGTGAAGGCCAGACTCTCAGCATCTATGCAATCTAAAATTCCCAATGCTTTAACAAGAATGTAATTTCAGAAATGTTAAATAGCAGCACTGAAATCACCAACTATGCCCACTCAGTAGCTAAAAATCAAGCCCTGGAAGTAGATTGATGAGAATAATACTGTGTACATGGCTTTGTAAACAAAGAAACAAACAAGACCAGAAAAATTGTAAGATGAAAGTACAAAAAAAAAAAATCATTATTATGCCATCCTTTATTTATCTCTCAAAGTTATGCTCTATGTTTAGCTTTTAAGTGTTTTCTTCCTCACTGTCTTTAATTTCAACCTTCACATATTCCAGTACAATGATGACATCATATGCCATTTGGAGAAAAGTAGTTTACTGCTAGATTAATATCAATGTCAATGTTATTTTTAAAAAAGGTTGGATTGGTCACATGAAATGTTGGTTATCTGAGAGATAATAAATACAAGATATTTTCTCAGTTTATTAATATTAAGAAATAGTTTTGATTACTTAAACCAGGTATACCAGTATTTTGTTAAATAGTTCCAAATAATTTATCTTTTAAGATAGAATGTTACTTCAGATTGATAGGGATTAAGTTGAGTCATACTGGTAAATATGACCTGATGAGGTTGGATAGAACTATTGATTCAGCAATTATATTCACACTGATACTGGAAGGAATAATATTTCCTTTGTATTTTTCACCTCTTCCAAGGTAAAGTGTCACTTAATGAGAAAATATTTTTCATTTTACATATGGAATACATGTGATATTTGCTATTTATGAATTTGTTAAACAAAGATGAACACACTTATATCTGTACAATAATTTTTCTACACCTAAACTTTCATTTAAATTTCATTATATTTTATTATTAATTTATTATAAAATTTTATTATATATCTGTTACAAAGTTTTAATAACTTTGACTGAACATCATTATTTCCCCAGGAGAATTTGCCCATTGTGTTTGCTCACTCAAAAGCATTCTTCAACTATTTGTGTAATTTATTTGTTTATTTATTATCACTAAGTACTTCAAGTATTTAAATATTCTTACCTCCATGCCCTCCCAGTTTGCAGCTTTTCTCCATATCTTTGTGAAGAAAAACAAGGTTGGAGGGAAGTTGCCTTTCAAACAATACAATATCTTCTGCTGATACAGGCAGCTATTAAACTGCCTACCTACTTCTCTACTAAGCCCTGTGTTCATAGGGCAATACAGGCCAGCTCAGGTCAGGCACCATAGTGCCCTGCAGTAACAAAACTCACTTCAAGGAAAGAGAAGAATGCTGACACTGTGGCTCTTTTATTGGAAAAGGCAAGACCTTGGAGTTCTGTAAGAATTGGTAGAAACTTTGGATCCACCACTGCATGTAACGACTTACTGTGGCAGCTCCTTCCCTTCCAGGTCATCAAGTTTTAAAGTTAAACTTTCAATGTGGTATTTTCCTTGTCAACTGAAGTGATGCAATTCTTAATCATTGGGCAGACTGAATAAAAATTTTACCTCCAAATAATGCAGGAATAGGAGTGGTTTAATGAAAAGCTGTCAATTGTCCATCGCTAGTCCTACCAGAAAGCCAAAACCCTTACAGTGTCTTCTAGGATTTCAAATATAACACACCATTCTGCAGCTTGAAGACATGTCTGTTAACTGCTACACCTCTGCTGGAACTCAAGAAATGGTTGAGAAGATGCCTTGTTCTGGTTAAGGCCAGTGAAGCCAGAATTTGCTCAACTGACTTAATTATCAGATAATTTGACGATACTTTTCTTATGGAATACATACAAGCAATGGTTTCCAGATACTTGTAACTAAAGGAAATTGGGTAGGTGTACCACTGACAGAGATGTTCTTTGCACTGGGGATAACTACTGCCACATTCCAGATAAAAAATACAGATGTGCTAGAACTCCATGTATAGATGCAAGACATCTAATACCGAGAATAAATATATTTTGTCTGTCTGTCTTCTCAGTAATAATGAGTTTACAGGATGATGAAACAGGTTTTGTAATTTTTTTTTCCCTGTGACAGTGCATGCTAGCGATCAAATCCAGAAAATGTCAGCTCAATAGATTGAATTCTTTTAAAATAATAAGCAAATAAAAATGAATTATACATTTCAAAGTGGGATGCTTTACAGTCATTTACTGTCCCAAGTACAGCATCTATATTGTTTGAAGAAAAGTGGAAGTTACACTCTAATAAATTCTTCAGTTGGTGAAATTATTGAAGTTCAACCTAAAAAAAAAAAATAAATTCAAAACCAAAGTGTGAATCTGGAAGGACTGAAAGGGTTGAGATAAAACCTGAAACTGAATTCTATTGCATTCTGGGATGAAGGGTTTATTCATGTCAGGCATTGTTCCCTCTGTGTTGAATATCCTTTAAATAACAGACAAGCTTCTGATTTTATGCAGTTTTATCAAATATCAGTACTAGTGGCAGAGCAACCTTTTTCACTAATAAACTTTATTAACAAATAACTTTGTTATAATACTAATAACCCTTGATCATTATTTATATTGTTGTTTGTTTAGTGTTCTAAGCAGGTTAACAATTTGAAAACTGTTATTTAGTGACTGGAATCTGCCATGACACATTATACAGAGATGTACCCATTGAGTTACCTTTGACAGTAGCAATTTCCAGAAGGGCTTTAATAATTTTATTGACCTCAGTGTATTTAGGGTTCTGGTAGACACCAGCTGTTAAGCAGAAATGCATGGAAATTTGCCAACTCTTTGTTGATACATTTCTTCCAGCCACCCATCTTGTTTTTTGAAAAACGAGTTGTGTTTTAGGACTATCTCTGACTACCAGAAAAAAACTTTAAGAAAAGGCATGAGGAAAACATAGGCAAGCTCTAGGTTACGATCTGTACTGCTAAATAATAGCTGGAGTGCTTAATAAAACCTTGAAAAAGAAGTATACATATTTTATGTTTGTCCCATTAGAAGCTGTGGTTTATTATCCCTCAGAATAAATATGACCAAATAACAGAGTTTAGTTTGATTTTCTACAGGATCTCAATAAGCTGATGTCCTGGGTTCAGTAGTTGCAGTCAGTTTTTCTTCTCTTTAGTAGCTGGTGTTTTGACTTAGCCCGGGAACAAGGCTGATAAGGCCAATGTTTTTGGTTGTTGCTGAGTGATGTTTGCTCTGACCAAGGACTTTGTGAGCCTCATGCTCTGCCGGGGAGAAGGGGGGGGCGGGAGAAAGGAGGGACAGAACCCAAATTGACCAAAGAGGTATTCCATACCATAGCATGTCATGCCCAGGGGGTAACTGGGAGTTACCTGGAAGAAGGGGGAACTTCCCGGTCAGGCTCGTTTTCGGCGGGTGGTACCGTACCCTCTTCCCTTGTTTTCTTTGTCATTGTTATTATTGTTGGTGATAGCGATAGTGATTTGTGTTGTACCTTGGTTACTGGACTGTTGTTATCTGACCAGTGGGAGTTCTTC